>VWZL01003318.1:565142-638860 GCA_013396915.1 Stercorarius parasiticus
TGTGGTGGAGCTCTGTGTGTGTGAGTGGACCGGGAGGGTCGCGGGCGCCGGGACCTACCGGCCGGGCTGGGGGGGGCTCTCACCATCCTTTTGCCCTGCGCTCCAGCGGGGTTTCCTTTCCCTCCGCCCGCTTCAGGCTTTCCTTCAGGCGGGAGAGAGGAGATAACCCCCCCCTTCCCCTCAGGCTCTCCCTTCGGGGACGGGTTTACCTGTTGTCCCCCCACCTCAGGCGCCTTCCCGGGGCTGCCGGGCGAGGACGGCGGGAGCCCGACCTCAGGCGCCTCATGGCGGCGGGCTCCCGGCCCGGGGTCGCCTGTGGAGAAGCGAGGGACGGGGACGGAGGAGAGGAGGCCCAGACGGGGGATCCGGGGCGCTTTGTTTGGGGTCAGGCCCCTCAGGGAGGCGGTAAGAGGCAGGGACCCGCTCGGGGAGCCATGAGCTCCGCGTAAGAAGTTTCCTCGCTCTATTCTCATGTTGTTAATCTGTCTTCCTGATGTATCAAATAACTCCTTGACCACCTCATGAGTGTATTTATCCTCCCCCTCTTCTCCCCCCGCTTCTAATTAAGAAGCCCAGTGTCATTGAAGCATAACGAGGCTGAAAACATCCCGCTTAAGCGGGCAGGGGAAAGGATTTAGGGCTTATGGGGCTCTCTCAGGCCGTGTCAAGGCTTTCTGGATGCGAGGGCTCAGCGTTATGTAAATCTGACTTGCAGAGGGTGCCGGTTAGGATGATATTTACCCTTTTCTGTCTTCAGGAGGACACTTCAGATCAGGAGGATGTTGGCTGTCTCCAGGCGGGGTGCATGGAGCGGCACGGTGATGCGCAGTGTTTGTCAGACTTGGTAAAACTTGGAAGCAACGTAGGAAAACTAAAGAACCACGTTACTGAGCGTTTGGCATGTTTAAGTAAGGAAGCTGAAGTGAAAAGGAAAAAAAGGCAAAACAGAAGTATGAAGAACTATTTTAAGCTGCATATAGGTCTGTCTGGTGTTTGTAGGTCCTTGTTATTTCTTCGTATTTGTGTAAAATATGTACTTTGATATCTCTAGCTAGAAATAAAAGGCTTGCATATACTTTCTATCTGGGCAATATTGTAAAGACATCCTTCTATTAGAAATAATCAAGTTACTTTTTATCTGCAGGACTTATGTTTTTGGATAACTTTTCTGAATGTCAGTGATAATTCATAGCCTTTTGTGTTAGCTTTACATACGTAGACTAGAACATAAACCACAGGCAAAAAGTTATTTGGACTTAAAATAGTAGAAATATAGTTGTAAAATAACGCTTGTTGAAATATTACATGAAACATTGACATGAGAGAGTTGCAGATATGTCAGTGTATCCAGACTTGCCATGCTATGGTTTAGTGGTCTGTGTGAGTAAATAGTACTGGCTTTCTGGGAAAATCATGCTTAAAACTATAAACACCTGGAACTGAATTTTAGGCAATCTTTAATACTGGAGGTCTGGAGCGTGAGTAGTTTTTGCAGTAGTCCTGAGAGGGGCTGTGTGAGGTTATAGACTCAGGTGTTACCTGAAGGTTTTCGGTACCAGTTACAGTCTGACCAGGAGGACAATAAGCAAAGAACAAAAACTCAGAGATTAAGAGACTTGCCCAGGGTCGCACAGGTGGTCTCTGGCTGAATTGAGAACAGAACCCTGACTTTCCAAGCCCCAGCTCTGTGTCTCGATCATAGAGTCGGTCAGGGCTGGGTGCTGGCGGATAATTTCTCCTTCTCAGGCACAGAGAAGCTGCCTTATGAGTTCATTAGGGTTTCATCTGTGTGAAAATTACTGAAAGGGTTGGCTCCTGTTTATGCAAGAACTTTCACATCTATAAATCTAGTTTCTAGACATCTGGCACTTTTTGCTCACAAATCAGCTTTATTCTTAATGTCTGCACATACAGACTATTAAGAAAAGGTGGTCATTTAATAACAAAATTACTTACTGTTTTTTATTGCAGTCACTGAATTTTACAGTTGTTACCTGTCTAAATCGTACTTGGTGACCAAGGATTTTATTTTTCTGTGAGTTTTGTCTGTTGTAGGTTTTGGGTTTTGAGGGTTTCATTTGTTTGTTTTTAACCTGTTGGAATTTTGCTTACACTCTTGATAAAAGGCCACCTCATCAAGGCAGAGGAAAGGGGATTTTTGTTTGGGTGGTTTGGGGTTTTGGGTTTGGTGGTTTTTTTTCCATTTGTGTGCTTTTCTTATACACTGCAGTTGAGTTCAAACCAGCATAGAGAGTTTTTATAGCAAAACAGAGGATTTTCTGTTTCTCTTGGCAGGTATGTTTACTTTCTCCCAGTGTTCCCTATGTTTTATTTTGGTCTGAGAAATACTGCACTATGTACTATGAAGAAGAGCAAGGATGTGCTGTTAGCACACTGCCAGTGAATGAGGTGTTGCTGGTCCCTGCAGATGTTCACATACAGCGGGTGTAGAAGCAGGGTTTATGGCTTGTTGTGTTTCTGTGGCTTTGGCAAAGGGCGCAATGTGCAGCCAATACGTGCATGGGAAAGGAAAGACAGCTGGAGGAAGGGAAGCTTTAGGAAAGAGGAGACACAATAGAAAATTTTGAGTAAATACTGAGAGTAAGAGAGAAACTGAACCCCCCCCAGTGTTTTTTCAAAGGTTATTCTTAAAGATTTGATTAACTGTTAAGATGTGAAGCTAACAAGGAAACAGGAAAAGATAAAGCCTTCATTCCCCCAACTATTTCTTCTTCCTGTTTGTGTTTTTTTCCTCCTTTTAGTCTCTCCTCATGTATTAAAGGTTAAACATGTGTATTCGGTTAGTAGATCAAGTAGGAAGCCAAGCTTAATGTAGTATCATAAAAGATTCCTAATAATCAAGTAGAAGATGGTACAGCAAAGTTGGGGTTGCTGCTTTCATCACATGACCCTTTTCCTTTCAGTTTAGCTTCCCTGTGCTGCTTGCCCCACCCCTCTCTGCTGGGCTGCTCACATATTGCTCAATGCCTTGCTTTTGGAGTCTGACAGACTCAGTTTTACTCTGTAATTCACTGCTAGTATGTATTTACTTGGTTATGACTCTTCTATAACCCTAAATTATATTAGTTATATACTGGTTGTGAACACTGAGGAGGACTGTTGTGGATAAGATGAAAGAAGATTCATGAGCTAGTCTATTGTTTTCCTCCCGTGGAAACTGCCAGCATTGTTGTATCTCTCTGAAGCATTGCTGTTGTATGCTGGTGAACACTGGCTTATTTAGACCACTATTGCTGTGTAGTTGTGATCCATCAGGTAAATTAGTTATTAAGCTAATTGGGAAGGTGAAGATAGCCCTTTCTCACCAAATGCATGGAAATTGAGGGAATGTCAGCAGAGTGGAAGAGAATCTGTGAACACATGTAACTGAAGGAGCTGCAGAGGACTCAAGGGAACATCTCATTCAGATGTTTTAAAAAAGTTTTAAGTAGAAAAATATGAATGAACACTTTCTCACTAGATTATTTCTTCTTTTCATGCATAACTTGTCCAGAGCTCTGTCTGCAAGAAAGCACACCTAGAAATATGTAAGGGAGATTGTAAAATAGCTTTTCACTGGTTTAAAAACATTTCATGTGTTGTTTCTTGTTATCAAAACATGTTTTGCTTTTAACGTTGCTTTTGTAAACAATGGCTGTATTGTGCTATTAGTGAATTGAACTGATTGTGTCTGCTTACCACATCCCTCAGAAGCTCAGAAATGAGTGGAGCTCTTCTCTTCTGGTTCGTTTTCACTTATGGCTGACTTGTATCTTATTACCTATCCCAAATGTTTTTGTAGGTGATGGGTTGGAATACAGACTGGCTAGAGGATGGTCAGAAGACACTATTTTGACACATGTAGTAGGAGTTGGTGGGTGAAGCCAGCCTGTTTCCTACAGACAACCATTTTGATAAAACACTAGTAGAATTTAGTAGTGCAGTCTGCACTGAGAAAAAGAGAAATAAGTTAACTTTGACTGAGTTGTCTGCAGATCGTAACTAAGGTCTACTGGCTGGTTTTATTTAAAAAAATAAAAATCTTGTTCAGGTTAGGGTATTACTTCTATAGCAAGAACTGTATGTTCTGAAAAGCGCAATTCTGGCTCTTCTCTGGGCTGAGAGTTGTAAGGAGAATGGCTTGTTTTATGGATTTACTAGTCTTGTAAGTGTATGACTTTTCATGCCTCAAACTCTGCAAAGTATGGAAAAATGTGATTTTGAAAGCTACGGGAGTAACTAGTTGTGTGTTCTTATCATAGCATCTACTTGCAGAAAGGCTTGCCTTTTTTAATACAGTGTAATGTCTAATGTGTCTAAAATCCTGGCAAACAAAGCAGTTCATAATTTGGAATACATAATTTCATATTAATGGTACAAATTGAACTCCTTACTGTTCCAGGAGACTGCAGTAGCTCTTGTCAGTAGGGAAACAGCTCTGATTTCCCCAAAGCACAGTCCACATGAGAAGCACATGCTTATCTGTTGTAATGCTCCCATTTGAAGCATCTGTTGCATAAACAGAGAGAAGATAATTCCATCTGCCTCCTCCAGGAGAAATCTCTTCTGAAAATGCTAATGACGTAGTAATCAAGCAATGGCAAGGTGATATTATCAGCAGTATGTCCATAACTTTTGATTTTAAACTACAGAAAAAGCTGAATTATCCGCACTGAAGTACATTTGCATGTCAAGCACCCGAGAAGCATTCCTGTAGGAAAAGAGGGTTACTGTTTCAAGAGAAGAAACAGCAAATTAAAACAGGTTAGAGCATTAGTAACAGTTAACTATGCTTATGTGCCTCTCATGAATTTCAAAATAAAGAAAATTGAACCGCTTTTGATGCACTTGGTTGTCTGGTAGTGTCTCAGCTCAAGCATGCATATTATGATCTTTAATGAGACCCTTTTCTGTTATTATAAATAAGTAGAATTCCTGTTGAAGTGCTCAGACTGGATACAAATGTATTGGAAAACTAGATGCTCAGCTTGAGTAGAAAGCTTATCTATCTTCTTATATGGTGCTTTGCACTGTATTGGTCGTATTAGTTTATAAGGATGGGTGGGCATGTACCCTTTATATGGCATGAAATGTGCTCTCTTGGCAGTCCTCTAATGAAAAAATTGTTCCAAGAGCAAAAGAACTAGTCAGCCTGGTTTCTTGTGGAGTTGTCCGGTTGTCTGCTTTTCGTACTCTTCTGCCAGCAGGAGGACTCTGTCTCTCTTCTCCCTCCCAGCCCTCTATCTGCAGTGCCCAGCTCTGCAGTAGTTGGGATCTTTCCTTGATCCCTACTTACCATTTGGTCAAAAAGAAGTGGGGTGCCGTGGCCAGTTTGGTCTTGTTTAGCATGCCAGAGGGCAGGCAGAAAACGAGCACCTGAGCTCAGAGCAGCTGTTTCCCAGCAGGGAGCATGGACTTCGTCTCTTCTACCCATCCAACAGCTTTGGTGAGACTTACTGGCGTATACTTAGTGTGAGACCTCCACCGAGCTTTGAAACTTGACTGAAACTGGTCCATGGGCAGGATGGCTTTGGAGTAGGGGAGGGAATGGGCTTAGGGAAAGCAAGGAGCCGAGCACAAGTATCTGAGATGAAGCAGGAACTCTGCTTGTGGTGTTACTCTTTTGTTGTACCTGTGATCGCTCATTGCTGCAGCGCTTCCTGATCGCCTTGTAGATGTGGACTATAAAGCTTTTGTTCTTGGCTTGAAAGGGCTTGGATAGTACGAGTATTTAAGGTTATGAAAAATAACTTCTCTCAAATTTTTCTCTGGTAACAACAGTAGGAGCTTGCTGTGTGCCTTTAGAGTTAGAACAGTGAACTAAAAACTCACTTTTATTTTTAATCAGGGGGTTTACGTTACTTCATCACTTACCAGTCTCCCAGTTTTCCTACAAGACACTATGGATAAAAGGACTAGAATTTCAAGTGTATGTTTTTAGTAGACATCAGTTTGAGGTTATTGACACTCTGCATACTGTGAACTTCAGGTTCTGCTGTCTATTGAAGTTTAAATAATTAAAACTTTGTTCTCTAAGAGCTCATATTTTTATGAGTTAGTGTGGATGTGCTTTCTGTAATCAAAGAATTTACGGTGTTACAAAGATGGGTGTCTGAGCTGAGGTGAAACACTTGGATGGCACTGTACCTGCTTTAACTTTTGGAACGCAAGACTGCCCATGATGGAAAATGGGAATAGGAGAAATCCTAGTTGTTTGTCTAAAATTGTGCCTGTAAATGCTGAGGGTTCATGGCGTTCATTTTTCACCCATTCAATACGTCAGTGTTTATCCAGCTCTTTTTGTTCAACAGTTTCCTGCAACTGGTAAGAGTTTATGCTGGTTTAACACATACTTTCCTTAGATGTGTTATAAAATATAAGTTCCTGAGTTTCCTGAAGCAGCTTTTATGGAGTTTTCAACTCAGTTGTTAACTCCTCCCTACCCGGCGCATGTTTTTCCTGTAACAGGACAAGAGTATCCGTTTTTCTCTCATTAGTACGTATGAAATTTAATAGAAACATTTTCAAAGTAATCACAGGTGACTTTTCTGTGTGAGGTGAATCAGGTATAAAAGGGATAATGAGTCCACAACAAATACATTTGTTGTTTTAGCCACTTCTCCAATATTATGTCCTTCTGCTGTCACTAAATTGTTTTCTGTGGAATGTGCTTAACTCCTCCTGTCCTAGGTCAAGAAAGAACCCCAGACTTTTCCCCCTCTTCTGCTTCCCTCCCTCCCCCCTTGCCCGCCCCNTCTGTTCCTTATTCATGTTCCCTTTTGACTATTAAAATTGTCTTACGAGATAATCAGAGAATTGGATCACAAGAACAGCATGCTTTGCCTTTGCAGTTTCTGCAGCGCTTTCTCTGATTCTAAATATGGTGCAGCATTGTCTTAAATGTGAAGCACAGAACCATTTTAATCCTATGAGTTACAGAGAGACTGAGTGAGGTTTTTATGCAGGGTTTTTTTGTTTGTGGTATTTCAGTTGTGCATCCTGATGTGTGTTTGTCCCCAGAGCAGGGGATTTTTATGCATCTCTTGTGAAGCAGTAAGCCAGGAAATAGCTCTTTTTTCTTTTGCTTTCCTCTTTTTTTTTTTTTTTTAGCCTATTTGGAACAAAAAATCTTAGAGATGGAAGTAATAATTCATCTGGAATTAGGCAAGCTGCCGCTGCAGAGAGAATGAAGCAAAATGTTGATCAAATATAAATAACCTTGAGAGGAACAGATGTGATTTGTTTGAAGCGACCTAAACAAACAGTTATTTTATAAGCTGGTTTGCAGTTGTCCGTGGTAGACTTAAAACTTACATTAAATGCCTCAGCAACTGCCTTATCATAGTGTGAATGCAGAGAACTTGCTACTGGACCATTCTTCTTGATAAGTAGTCATTGCTTTTGAGTTTATCAAGTTTGGATTAAAAAAACAGAGAAGCGAAGTGTATTTCCACAGTGCTGGTATTGATGGTACCTGAAGGCTTTTATGTCTATGGGTTTGTGACATGCAGATTTACCCGAACATTTCAAAGGAGCCCAAAACAGAGCAAAATTTGATTTCTGTTATGTTTTGAAAAAATCTATGTAACTAACATGCAGGTCTTTTTTTATACTATCTGGAAAAGGATGCAAATTTTGCATAGGATTTTTGTGGGGATCCTTTGTATGTGTAAATTTTTATTAGTTTAATCTACTGCTCCTTAAGTTTCATGTTGGGCTTTTTTTAATGATTATATATATAAAAAAGCTTGAGTTCAGCCTAGTAATTGCATACAGAGGTATTATTTGCTGTGTTGCAGGGTAGATACCTGCTGAGATAAAGCTGAAGCAGCAACTGGTGCAGAGGGTAGGCTTGAACTTTTTAAATAATTCATAATTTAGAAAACTTACTCAGACAAAGGGAAGCTTAAAGACCATTGAGCACTAGAGTCAGTCATTCTCTCGCTTTTCGTGTGTCTTTTTTTTTTCTATCGATGTTCTCTAACTTTTAAAGATCCTGTGTTTTCTCCCTTCTTCCCACTCTTGCAGAGCCACTTGGGAGACCCGATTGCCAAAGAGCCGTTAGGAGTGGAAACAGGGATCCGTTTGTGAGCAGAAAGGACGGTCAGGGAGAGCTGTTAGTCACATACAGGGCATCAGGAGCTGTGCTGCCATGCCTCAGCTGTCTGGTTTTGTTATAGTCTCCTTTCCTACTGCATGACAGTGCTCTCGTCTTGTTGCATAGCTTCTCTGGAGTCTTTATACATGTGGCTGCACTTTCTGATCCCATCCTGGTGCATGTTTCTGTGTGACTTCTCAGGAGGCAGCAGGTTTAAGGGTCTGGGTCACCTCGCACTTTGTCGTAGGTATTTAGAAGTAATCACTTTTCTCATCTGACTTTCCATAACTGTGTGGTTCCTGACTTATTTTTTAAACCAGTGGCAATAATTTCTTGTTCTTCACAAACACTATTTCTCACCAGTGTACCACTCTCCAGTACTTCATCTGCAAATGTAGATATTTTTGCAACTGTATTATGATATGTGATATCCTAGAAAAATGACAGCAAAAGTTAATCCTCTTAGTAGGTGTCATCCGTACATCAAACTCTACTTGTTTCTTGCTAGGCAGTTTGGCAGTCCTGCTGTGTTACACCCACTACTTTGCTGTGGGAGCGCTAATACACCTGTGAGGTGTAGTAGGCAGCTCTGTCTCTTTCCTCAGCACACATTGCATTAGGATTTATATTATTTCAGCTGACCTTTTTACAGAGTCCTGAGTTAATGCTTTCCAAGAATATGAGATGAACTGTCAGCAGGCAGGTAAGCTCTGAGGATTTTATTTATTTATTTACTGAGAGCAATATTTACTGAATGAGAGCTATATGGATGATGTTCTTTTGTATGCTTGCCCCTCTGTTTACTCTGGAGTACTTACTAAAATTTAGTATAGATCTTCTGAAGTATCCCAAAATCCCTTTGCAGTGGCTTGTGCAGTCTTTGTGCTGTTCCTTTTTCATGTTCCTAAGTGGTCTGGTAGATAAATGAAACCTCTTGCAACAAAAACACGTCCTTCTGATCTTGTCCTCTAGCCAAAACTTTCTGTCCTGTTATCCTTGATGTTTTTTTCCCATCTGCAGCACCTGGATCTTTTGTTATGTTCCCGGGGAGCTGCTGGCTATGTGTTCCTTTTTGCAAAGAAACTAGAGGAATTGGCTTTAGCTACAGTCAAGGTTTGTCCTGAGATATTTCAGTCCAAGTAAGGTTCAATGAGTGACATTTTATTTTGCAAGAAGAACAAGCAATAAAGCCTCCACTGTTTAAAGATGGCAGCATTTGTTACCAGCCAACCTGATGAGCCATATATGGACAGATTCTCTAAATCATCATAAGTCTTTGAACTTTTATTTATTCCATAAGTATTTTAATAATAAAAATAATAAAGTACTAAATATTTATTGAGTTACAAGTCCAGTATGTTGAAGACATGAATTCCCCGCCATTAAACTTTCCCACAACTAATAGACCTGTTTTTAAATTACATTTTTCAAAATAAAACTTCCTTAAAGGACTCTATTCAAAAGCTTGGCTTACTAATATCTTGATGGGAATTCATGTAAATTACATTACTAGCTGCTATGTTGTTAATGTGTTGCTGGCAGACAATTAGCTCTTTCCATTATAGGTAGCTCCATATTTAGTCTCAGGTGGCAAATGCCAATCAAACCCGACCAATGCTACAAAAAAAAAAAATTAAACTTAAAACTTCATTTGAGGAATCCAGTGGTCTAATGCACGAGAGGAAGTCAGCTTGCTGGGCAGTTTGATTTCTCCCATTACCAGATGAACTTGGCAGCAGTAAAATCCTTCTCTCAGAAAACAGAGTGCCTAATGCTTTATAATGAGATTTACAAGGAGATTTTTATCCACGGAGTTTTGCAAGGAGATTTTATCCTAATATTTGAGGAAACAATTGTTTAAAGTAGGCTCAGTAATTAAGGATATGACTGATTTTGGAAGAGTCCGAAGCCAGATGCAAAGAAGAGTGCCTGATTAACAAAGCAGATTCCTGCAGTTGGCTGACGGTTCTTGCCACTGGGCAATGGTTCACGTCTGTAGGTCACAGCAGCTGTGTCTGGAATTTTCGTTCCTCACAAACTGACACCTCTGCTCTCCTGCCACCATACCTCTCAGCTGCGTGGAATAGCTAAATAAAGACTGTCACTCTATTTTAATCTGTCTAGAGTAGAAGTAAATGGATTTACTAGTAGCATCCTGAGCCAGCTTTGAGTGACAATATTCAAGGCAGGTATTGACTGGCAGTTACAACTGCGAATTAGTGAAGAGTGGTTTGGGTTTTTTGGTTTGTGTTTTTTTTTTTTAAAGAAATGGTAACTGCTTAGTTACCTGAAAAATTATGTTATAAGAATGAATTGTATGTTGTTTTTTGGCTGAGTGGGTATTTTGTTTCTTTTGATTTTTACTTTAAATATGTTGCTGGTTTCTAGTATTGCTGCAGAGCACCTGATCTCATGTATGAGACAGCTCTGTACAACACATGATACTAGCATGCTGTCAACACCAGCTGATTGGCCTGTTTGTCTCTCCTATCTCTTGCAAGTGTCTTCATAGTATCTTAACTACAGAACCACTGTAGTTACTCCTAACACAAAAAGCCCTTTCACAGAGTGTAGTGTTACTATGAGCTTGATCTGGCCAGCCTGACTGTAAATACCCCTCCTTCAAATGTTAATGTAATTAATTAGCGGTGTGGACATAAGCTAGCTACGCTCAGATGCTTCTGAGTTTCCATGCTTTTCTTGCAATTCTGTTTTTTCCCATTCCCCTGTGTGCCAGAGGGAGCACAGCTCAGACTTGTGCGAGTGAGAGCTCTCTTTGTCATTCCAGAAGAAACCAGACTTTCTTTTGGCTGTGTTTGATAGCTTAAAGGCAACATTCGAAACAACTTATGTGCAGCACTTCCAAACAACTGGGCGATAAAGCTGTTATTGTTATGATAAAGTAGAATTTTTAGGAAAGATCTGAATGAAGAAAGACCAATAATTCAAGTAAGCAGCTGAGGAAAGCATATAGAAGTAATGCTGGTGTTTAAAAATCCATCAAAATGCAAATACAATGAGCAGTGGCAATAGTGATTAAATAGCTGAAGAAAATCAAGTTACATTAGGTTTCTTTGGGCAATTATGGTAAATTGAAAGTGAATAGTGCTTCTCAGGGAATAGGGCTTTTCAGGGACAACAAACCTGGTATGTTTGTTGATGAATGTTAACTTCATCTGCAGAAAAAGCCTTTAGTTATTTGGGCTGATACATCGCTGATTACATTGTGGTTCTTGATGTGGACACGTGTGGGACTGTGAGGTTAAGACCTGGCAACATACCCTTCTGCATGCTAACCAAGTGTAACTCTTGGGTTTGAAATCATTTAAAATGTGCAGGCACCCTTGGTGAGAAAACCATTAGGAGACCTTTGGTATAACCTTCAGGAATACTTTGTAGAGGCAGAAGTAAGGAGTCATCTGTAGGATTTTGTGGGTTCCAGAAGTCAGCTGCCTCTTAGCTGTGTTTTTGAACTGTGGAAGTGGTAGCACAAAATTTACTGTTCCCAGAATATATGGCAGAAGTCTTTTAAGTTGTCATAGCTTAATTCATCATTAAATGTAACTCAGTACCCAAGGAGTATCTTGCATTGATTATGCTAATTTCTGCTGTAGCTCTGTTTATGCATGTACTCTCTGCATTGAGGCTGAGAAGACCTTGGCTAAATAAAAAACTCCATTGTTATTGTGACAAGAGAATGTTTTCTGGGCAGCAAGCCTCTGGGTGCTCAAAATTAGTCATTATAGTGAAAGAATTGCATTAATATTGTTTTAACCATCCAACAAATTGTAACTATGGCTGGTAACAAATAATAAAAAAGGTCTGCAGTGCAGCTTGAACTGCCCTATTTGAAATATTAATGCATTTTACCTGTCACTGTGATAATGCTTCATTGAATCCTGTAGCAACGGGCATGGCAATCATGAGCGTAGAAAACTTGGTGGCCATAAACAGCAGAGCATCCCCCTTGCAGTAAGGCATCTCTTCCCTGGCTGTACTTTCTTCCTCCTTTCTCCTCCCACTCCGGATTTCTCCCCCCCGCACTCCCTGCAGTGCCTTTGAAGGCATCATCTGGTGATCACTTGAAGTTGCAAAGTAGTTTACTCAAGTGATTTTGCTGTGCACAGTGTGTGTGAGGAGTCTGGGCTCTAGCTCAGGTGCTTGTGCCAACGACCGCACTGCTTTAAGACATCGGTGGCCCTGGCAGTGTTTCTTTTCCCTCTCACGACTGACTGTGCGTAACCCAGTGTTGTGGTTTGGGCAAGAGGCCGTTCACTGCCATTCACTCTTCATCACTGCAATTCCCTGCTGTTTGTGGTCACTCAAACTTGGCTTCATTGGTACTCAAACCTGAGCTGAAGTGTCTGGGAAGGCGAGGGCTCACTTTAGCTATGTTTGTCTGCCATAGGGGAGTGGGTAGATGGTTGAGAGGGGTAACTTCATACACCCCTGCAGGAAGAGTTGTCCACCACAGGTCATGCTCTGAGACAAGCATTGTGTTAGATCTGGGTGATGGTGCACCCACACTGCAGACCAGCCCCAGGCAGTGCTATTGCTGGGGCCCGCAGTCTGGCAACGCGTGTGTCTTCATGCCAGTGCAGCATGAGGGCTTGTGGAGCCACCTCTCTTGCCTCATCATTCTATAAAACATTAGTTTCTGAATGACCTAGCAGTGCCTTCGGAGGAAACCTGTGTCCTACTCCTGGACATCTGGAGTAAAAAAAAATACATCAATCTAGCACCATATGAGAATGAAACAATTCTAGGTTCATATGGCTCAAATTTCTGCAGAGGACATATGTTCCAGCTGGTGGCAAGTCATGTGTGTGATTCCTGGGTCCCCATAGCCTTTCGGCAGGGACCTGGCAGCATCTTCCTGCGTTGGCATTTGGCTACATAATGCTGTCAACTCAGTCGTCTTGAGTCATTTGTCTAAAAACAACTCCCTGCTGCTTATGGAGGAAAGCACCTAGTGGGTGCCTGCCAGTCAGGAAATAAGAAGTAGCTCAGTGTGGAAAGGTCACAGAATTACAGCTTTTAGAGAACAGTGGAGAGATGCTAAGGTCTCCATGTGCTGACGCTGACGTGTAACAGAAGTCAAATGAGTATTTCCTCAAGGAAGTTCACTCATTGTCTGTCCCACTTGTGTTAGTAAGTAATGTTTCTACCATCTTCTTGTAAGCGATTAAGGTCTGCATTTGCAAATGGGAATTACGTTACCATAAATCTAAGTTATGTTTTCAATTAAATGCCATTCTCTGAACAAATGAAAAACTTGGGATAATGGCAGTGGTGCTTGCCTTTGTGGACAGGGTAATGCCCGTGGGGAGTTTCTATTGAGTTTCAGTACTGGTAACTTCTGGGAATACGTGTGTGTGTGTGTACACAGGTGTATATATGTGTATATATTTTTTTTAATCCTTTTCCTTAAAAACTGAGAAAAGTTAAGGCTGTACATCTGCTGAAGGGATGCAATTGCACATTTATCACTCTTTCTTCCCACCCATGAGGAATGTCAGCCAAAATGTGAATGCTACTCTTGAGATCTGTGGAAAGGCTGTAATACCCAAAGTATGACTCCTGCTAGGAGCCATCGTGGGAGGGGACAGGGGGAAATAAACATAATGCATCAGTAACAAGATCAGTTCTTTTCCTCTTCTGTACTTCTGCATTAGTTGCAGTTGAATTTCTTGCTCTGCAAGGAGCATATCTGGTTTTCACTGGAACATGCCTTTTAGGGGAGTAGGGATATGTGGTGTGTGGGTTTTGTAAAGTGGTGGGGGTTTTTTCTTCCAAGGTTGAAGGTGAATGTGTCGCCTTTTAGCATACCTCTTGGCAAGGTCTTGGCAGATCATTCTACCTCTTTGCCTCAGAATAGAGATATTTGGAATTTTTTCCTGTTATGCAGTGATTTGGAGGGTGCTTTAACACTTCATGGCAATCCTAAAAATAAGCCTGAAACTGAAAGCAAACCAGCTCCCTAAACATACTTGTTCTTCCAAGATGTTCTGGGAGGTTTCCTTGAAGCAGCTTTAAAAATTCTCCAAAGCTTTCTGAAACTTGCACCTCTGTCAGTTCATGCCCAAAGAAGAATGCTTCCAACAAATGACACTTTCCCCCCTGTCTCATTTGTTACACAACTAATGATGTCCCTATGTCTGCAGGATTGTTTTCTGTGATAACCTATAGACTTCTTCCTCTCTCATTCCTGTGACACAGGTGAGATGAAAGATAACAGACAACAATGTAAGGAAGAGTATCTAGAAAGAGGTGTAACGAACAACAGGAGTCATGAAGAAAAAGTCTTTGCTGCCAGGGGTGACGCTAGGTGTCTAAATCAAAATTGAGACAACTTTTTCCTCTCTTAAAGTCAAACCTGGAATTTCTGCTTGTCCTCTAAGCTGACCAAGTTAAAAAGCACATTTGAATCCATCCTAATAAAAGGCTCTATCATGTATTTTGGAGGTAGTATTCTGTAGAAAGTAAAGTCACGTACTTAGTTTTGTGTGTTTTGTATTGCAGTGACCCCAAAGCGTTGGGAGGTCCAATGTGTAAGCTGCTTAGTGGCACAGGACCAGCTAGCAGAGCGTATTGGGCCTGTACATCCTGGACAAGCTGCAGCACCGTGAAGTTCAGTGTAGGCCCATTTACCTCTCTTCACAGGCAGGCTTTGCTGAGCTCCTTCCTTAGTGGAGCCGATTTTGGAAGCCCTGAGGTAGCCAAGGTAAAGCTCTGTGCTGCAGTCAGACAGATGGGGCTCGTTCACTTAGTTCGAGTTGCTCAGTGCTGTGATGCTGAGACATTGAATCCTTTGAAATTACAAGGCCATTGGGGAAACTCATGGTGTGCATGAGCACACAAGTGCCTGCTTCTGAGCTCTTTGCAATGAAGCGAGCTGCAGCTTTCACTGTCATCATATTTTTTTATCCTTCCCTAGCTGTATCTTGCTAGAATTTCATAAGTCTGATCGAGAAACCAGAAACTGAATATTAAGAAGCCAATCCTAAGAATACTTTTGCTCTTACTTTTCCTCTTGTGTCTGAGCAATAGACTGATATGGTGAGATAATTGAAAATCCTCAAAAGGACAATGCTTGCGGTTCTGAAATACGGACAGGTTTATGTTGACTGCAGTGCTGAAGGCACTAACTTCTGCTGATGTACCTAATCTACTGTATAGTGCTGTTGCATCCTGAGGTTAATGTATAAATCATATGGAGTGCTTATTTTATTAAAAAAAAATCAGTAAGCAAAAAGGCAGTGCTGCTTTTTTTCCCCCCATCCCACACCCCAAAAATGAAACTGTGTTTTAAAAATGTTTGAAGTGAAAATGCTATTAATTTAGCAGAAGCTGTCAGCATATCTAAGTAATTAGAAGCAGCAGAGGAGAAAAGCAATAGAGAGCTAAGCTCGTAACTTAAAACTTCAGGCCAGGGACGGAGCAACACAATGTGTCATGTGGTTTTTTTCCTGAACCAGAGTTCAAAAGCTAGAATTGATTTCTTAATGATACAAAACTGCTTGTTACGTTGCCAGCCTAGCAAATACTGCTATCTGTTTTATCCAAAGGTTAAATATTAACTTATTTAAAGGAAGGCTTTGGTTTGTATATAATGATCCTGTAAAACTAGTGATTTGCCATTTGCTGAGTGAATCTGGACAAGTGGTAGGACTGTTGTTTGTTTAATCTATCTGTCAATGGGAATAACAACAGTGAAAGGGATAGAAACAGAAACACTTGCATGAACTTCTGAGGCAGAAGGGAACTGGCCATCTTTTATTTTTGTGTCATTTAAGGATGATAGGATGAAAATCACAAGTGTTTCAGTATTGGCTTTTACCTCAAACTGAGGGAGTTTGCCAAACTAAAATTGTTCTGCACAGTCTAATAACTGCATTCTGACCTAAGGGACTGAGGTACAAAAGAGAAAATTATCTTCCTGGTGCTGTGAAGCTTTAATTAATTTTTATTAAGTTTATTTAGGGATCTTTTTGATGAAGTCTCATAGGTCATATAATCTTAAGCTTTTTTTCTGCGTGAAAGACTGTTCATTATTTTGAGTCTTCAAACATCAAATTTGGCTCACAATTTTGTTTTGTACAGAGAGTAGAAATGAGGCTGGAGATTATGGAGCGCGTTAACCATAACTACTTACAAAAAATTTCCTGTAGTTTTATACGTAACGATGGTCTCCCATCCTGTTAGAGGATAATTAAGAACTTTTTTATATTTCTTGTCTAGGGAAGTGCATGTTTGTCCAGCTGTGTGCAAAAGTGTTTACTCAAGATATATGAGGAGCCAAAGTAAAAGCTTAATCTAAAGTACTTTTAATATTTTTTTAAGTTGAGCAAACAACCCTACTCAGCAAGCTTGTTTTACTTTTCACCTTTTTAATAATTTTATCTTCTCCCTGTGTTGTTGAAAAAGTTTTAACTGGAGAAATAACACATCAGTAAAATTTCAAGCAAAAACACACATAGGATTTGCTTTAAAAATAATGCGACTTCTGCAGCGTGCAGTGAAGTAGTTCTGAGACTGTATAGTGAGACAACTGGACCTGTTCTTATATTTACATGCATACTTTGCAGGTAATCATGTGCTTCAAGTCTATTTTTCTGTGTGGATTGTGTCCCTGTTTCAGACAGAAACAGAGGAGGAGGATGTGCAAGTATGCATAGCTAATGTGAAATTAAGCTATTCTTTAGGATTGACCTCCTTTAGTTTGAAGCCAACCTTGTTCTATTCTAAATGGTAATTCCTTCCTTCCTTTAGGTGGAGGGAACCAGAACCTTTTCCATTAACTTCATAGAGGCTTCCATGGACAGATAGAGGGTGCTGAGTGAATATTTTAAGGGAGGGGGACAAAGAAAAGGGAAAAAAAAAACAAAACCAAACAAAAATCACATATCTGAACAAAAAGTGTCATCTATACATTGAGATATCACCTCATTATGTCTCTGTTGACTCTAAAAAGAGGCATGGTTGCATAATATAGCTGCAGACCCTTTTACTATGGATATCTGCAGTTAAGTGAGACACATGCCACCTCTGTGACTGAAGTAACCCTTCAGAACGAGGTCTGCAATGAAGCCCTGCAAATTTAAGACTCTATAGTGTGCATCAGGAAAAAGCACTTTTGAACTGGCACACAGACTGATGACTGTAGGAATGTTAGAGCTGAGAGAGAGGAGACAAGGTGGAGTGAGGTGAACTGCAGCAAGCAGGGTGTGCTCTGTTAACCTTTTGCTCATGCTGATGGCCAGAAGCTTAAATTTGCTATATAAGACAGAGTCAAGAAAATATCCTTTCCTTATAGAATTTCAGAAATTCAGTGTCTTAAGGAAGAGATCCAGCAAGGGGAGTGATATGAACAAAGTGACCCAGTAAGTACAGCAGCTCTCTGTTCAGCATCGTACCTGAACTGATGAATTAAGTGTGAAGATTTTGGAGAAGCCTGAGGGCTGGACGATGTACTAGTCAGGCAGTATACAAGGTAGATTTGAACAATAGAACTTGCTGTTGGGATAAAAGGATATGAGGATGTAGAAGAGAAGGAAGTGGAGAGGTTTTAACTATGCCTGAACAATTCAGGTCAGGGTAAAAAAGTCAAAAATAGCATGTGGTAGGAAGAGAGAAGTGGTGGGAAACAACTGAGAGGGAAGTAGGTTACATGTAACACAGTTTCACAAGAACTTCTGTATGAACTTCTTTTATTTCATTTTCTGCTTTCCAGTGGTACAGCTGTTGGCCTAGTTGTTGACGTGCCTCAGAAAACTTTGCTAGGTGCATATCTGAAGGGGAGCATGCATAAATTATAATCTAATTAATGTCTGAAAAGGAATGTGCTCGCTTGGTTAGTGCAAGGAACTGGATCTCTGCAGCTATTCTGTTGACTCACCAAGCCTCAAGGGCTATCAGGAGGAATACTAACTCCTGTTTTACCCCAGACCGGGGTAGGGAGGCTCTACTAACACCTGAAGTATGTTTTGGAACAAGTCGGCTATCTCATATATCTCACTCCTAGCCAAACTTTTGATTCAGTATGTGTTTACTTACCACATATCTCTTTTTTTCTTTTCCAGTTACTATTTCTTCAACTGCAGAAAAAGGTAATTTTTTTTATTTTTTTTAGATGTGAATAGTTTTGTTGCACACAAGTCTTAAGGGACATAGAATTTAAAAGTACTCCTTTATGTGTAAGCTCTGTATAGTGAATAGATGAGTGCTAAGAAACAAGGTAAATATTGTGAGGTTGAGTCTGTTTAGCTTCTAGTACCACAAGCTTGGGATGGTGACAAGACCTGTAAGTAACACAACTATGATTTAGATTTGCAAATATTTTTAAATGGGTACCTTCTAAGAGCAGAAAAAGGAGAAGAGAGAAGGAACTGCAGCAGATCCACAAGTCCGTTTTGTGTTTATTCCTGAACACACCCTGTGACCTGAAAGACTTCTGGAAGAGGAAGAATTGTTGTTCTAGTGCTTGCTATTTTCCAAACAGCTTACCAAATTCTTCATAACTCCATTCTTTAGGACTGGTTGGAACTATGTAAACACAGCTATTTCAAAGGTGGCTGCACATTATAATTTTAAATTTCCGGGTCAAGTGGTTAAGGCCTTGTTTTGACAAACTTCCCTTAAGTCTTCATATTGGCTTTGGCAAGTATACACCACAATGGCTAGTACTTCTAGAGATACAAACTGACCAAAAAAATGCCAGCATTCTTGAGCATTCTTGCTCTGCCACTTCTTTTAATTGTGAACGAAAACTAGTCTAAAGGATGATTCAGTTCCAGAAGTTCAAAATACAGAGGGTTTTTCATAGAACTTGATCTTCCCCACATCCCCTTCCACCACCCCCACCCCACCCCCCGCAGAGATATATATGATTGATGGGATATTTGTTTGGGAGTTATTTCAGCTTATGAAGGGACGTGAGTGGTAGACTAAGCACAGATTTGCATTTTGGCTGTCCACAGAGGGCTGTCTTCAGAGTGTGAGACCATCGGTAAGAGGCTCTCATCTCTTATTTTTGCAAAAGAGCATAGAATTTGAAGCTAATCTAGCAGTTTTCTTCCTGATGGGGAGCATCCGGGAGAACACTCTGAAAGGAAGGAACCTTGATGGAATCTGTCTTCTTTCATTTTCTAATTAAGAGGTGAAAGAGTGGGAAAACCTTCAAAATAAACTCTGAGTTGTTCAAAATGGGAGCTGTGTCTCACCCTGGAATTTTACATCACATTGCACAGCTGGGCTTCACCTAGACTTCACAAAATTCTGCAGATTGCTGCCGTGCTTTACTGTTGACCTGTATATGAATAAGTTTTACTTTCTAGTTTCTTCCAGAAAGGCAAGATCCGTGTCTCAGTTAAGGAAGCCTGTCAGAGCAACGATGTTGGTGTTGCATAGTCAGATCTCTGGCTTTAATACAAATGCAGTACCTGTCTGACTGAAGCAGGTGCTCTTAAATCTATCAGAGAAGAAAATGCTTGATTAATTAATGAGACTGACAGTATCGTTGGAACCTGACTGTTAGACTTTTAATAGCTGTCACCTGCACGCTTTTTACACCTTCAATTCTAGAGAATGTCACAGGCATCCTGCACACATGAATGCATGGAGGTTGATCTTACCATGGAGGATGATCTTAAAATGAGATGTGAAGTGTTGTTTTTTTTTTCATTTGAAATGAAAGCTATCATAAGTTTTTTTTAAAGTTCTTATAAGTTAACTTGCAATAGCCAGGAAAACATCAGAAGGGTCAAAAGGCCAAAGTACCAGTGACATTGCTATGTAAATCAATAATGTGCGTCTTAGCAAATATATTGTGCTCCATATTTCAGTGTACTGTGTTCAAATCCGTTTACTCCAGTACTTAATTACAACTTTTGATTAAATTAGTGGTGATTTTTTCATCTCATTAAGGCTAATTGTTTCATTGTAATATTGCCATATTGTCTAGATTTATATCCATTAGGATAGGGGAATAAAGTCAACTCTGAATCCCTCAACAATAAAATATACTTGTGCTATATATAATTTCCTCTCTGTAATGTGATTCTGTCTTGGAAGTAGTGTTAAGAATGATTCAGAAAAGGATGTTAAATCTTAGGAGTGCTTAGCGTATTCTAGGAGGATGCTAGGAGCATGTCTTAAGACATTGTCTTCCTGAGGGCATAAATGATGGTCTAATATGCATCAGTGCCTTTAAAGAGAAATGACTTCACTCGGTCACAGCATGGCACCAAGAATCCTGGATTCCCTTCGCTTAGCCAGGACTTCCTCCTGACTGAGTCTGGCTGAACTGGCAGATATTGGGGTTTGACGTTTTTGACGTATTTTCCATCTAGCTTGTAATTACAAGAAAATGAGCTGAATTAGGAATGAAGCTGGTTTATATTTGTACTGGAAACTGATCCAAGATGCTTCAGGGAGTAGTCTGCAGAGGAGATACTGCTACCCAAAATGGTGGGTAGATGGACTGCCAAAGTAAAGCTGTCAAAAATAGTGTCTTTCCTCCCTCTCATGTACTGGGGAGTGCTGACAGGACAGATACCTGTAACCACAGTAGGAATGGCAGCACAGGAGTGAGAAAAGCAGCAAAAATTTCTTCAGTGTGGGGACAGCATGGACTGCCGATTGCAGGCTCTTTCTCCTCTAGCCTGGGTGGCGCCCATCACTGGAACAGCTGTGAAAGCCTTGCCCTTCCTTGAGTTACTCCAGTTTGGCTGCTGAGGACAGGCCCTTGGCTTTTAACGGTGGTGACAGATTGCAAGATCTCGGTTATTGCAAGAGTGCAAGAGCACTTTAACATCTGCCTCTTTCTAGTAAATACTGGTAGCACTGGCACAGATCTGCACCCTCGCTGCAGCCAGCTGTGGTGCCTGTTACTCTATGTGTTGTTTGGGCATTTACAGCCTGTGACAGACTTTGAGGTTCTGCTGTTTGAAGTGTTGTGTGTGCACTAAAAATAATCCTTCAAAATAATTTGAATTCTGGGGGTGATTTTTATGGACAGAATAGAACTGTTTACTGTGTAAGTTAGTTTTGCTGTGCATTGCCCTCCCCTGTATCTCATTTCCTCTTTCCTTCTATTCAGCTCCTCTAACCCTCTTCTCCCCTGAAGCTCTGATCTGTGCAACTGATTCCACTCCAATTTTGTGTCCGTTTCTTCTCTTTCCCAAACAGTTTTCTCATCCTTTAATTGCTTAACCGCGTAATGCTTGAATGTGTATAGTATGGTTTTAATAAAAGACAATTTCTAATTATGCAGTGCCTAGTACAGTGATAACACGAGTTCTTTCCTACCTGGATGACAATTTTAGAATGGCTTTAGAAAAACGTTTTGCTTCTTGCATTTTCAGTTAGCTCTACAGCTGAAAATTTGCCAGATCTGTCTGTAAGGTTGGAGGAGTCAGAGGCAAAGGTAAAAAGCACAGTTCTCTGAAGAAAGCTCAAATACAGTTTGTTTGGATTTTTTACTGTAACAAGCAATGAAAATCCTGAAAGATGATAAATTAAGACCACGTCTTCAGTGACTGTGCACGAGCATTTTCTGAGCTGTTGGAAGTTTCCAAAGTTTCGAGCCTGTTTTGCCACCCATTAAGTGCGTCATGTGGCTTCTTAAAGGACTCTCTTTATGTGCACGGGGAAGTAGGTTAGGTTTCCTTCTTCCTGCAACTGAAGATAATATAAGTGAAGATAATGTAAATATTTAGTATGACTTCTTTTCTAAGGCTTGCTGTTCTGGCACAACTGATCTGTTTCCTTTTGACAAGTGGTAAAAGAAACTGTTAGAGGAAAAGGATTGGAAGAAGCTTCCTGAGTTATAAGGTCTGGGTCTCTGGTCTTTAAGGCAAACACATCACATAAACCCATTCATAAATTGAGCAAGCACTCTACTAAAGCCACTTACATTTTGTTGCCACTGTGACTAAAATAGCAGGACTCTTCCAGATTATATTCCTGTGATGATTTGGAAGAAGATACCCAGATAATTTTTAACTCGGACAGCTCTCATCTCAGAGGGCAGTCCTCTCCAAAACCCTGATTTGGAGTTTTTACTGTCATTGATGACCAGTGCCTTCTACAGTGGCACAATATTGTGCCTTTTCTACTAGAAGCAGAAATTAAATTGAATTCTGTAGGTCAGTTATCAAATACTTTACTATAATCTAGAACAGAATTGTAGCATCTTTTTTATCCAAAAATGTTTAGTCACTTACATACCACAGGTGAAGCTGTGTTCAGTTCTGGTTGGTTTTGTTTGGTTTGGCTTTCTCCCTTCAAATTCTGTTTTGGAATGGTACATAAAGCTTATTATTTCCTTTAGGAATAGCAAACATTATGTTTGGTGATTATTTTTTTTTCTATTTCTTTTTTTAAGTGTGCACTCCTAGAGTACTAAGTGTACCCAGTGAAGGGGGTTTAATATAACTTAATTTTATCAGGTGATTCATAGTGTAGTAGTTCAGCCTTCATCAAAGATCAGGGATTTTATTTCTTATTCTTTTCAGCGATTTTCACTGAACTCTTATTTGTATATTTTATTGCAGTTGTCTACCTTGTGGTTTTTCATCTGTCATTTGTCATGTTTGTATGGTCCTATTGGAAGACAATTTTCACATTTCCTGCATCCCCCTCTAATGAGGTAAATATAACACTAGAAAAATGTCAACGCCTTTTTTATAAATAGCTGAACTGTTTTCAGTGATGAAACTTGTTTGCAGTACTGCATGATTCACCTTTTGCTTCTCATCATCTAAAATAGAACAGCATGACAGTGTATCATGAAAGAAAATTATCAAATTACTCTTAAAATACTGTATAGTTTGTGTAATGACATTTCCTTTTACGAAGTGTCTGTTTAATTCACTGCAAGTTTGACAGTCATGCACAGTCCTTTGCTATGAAGTAGCTTCCTTGGAACCTGAACTTTAACACTGATAAATCAAATACAGTAACAACATTTTTATATTTCAATTTGAGGCAGTTTTGACCTTTGTTTGGGTAAGAAGAAGTAGTAATGCCATGTATACTCATAACCTGGAGGACTGAACCACTTACTACTAAGTCAAGGGTTAAGGTTTAGTAACAATTGAGAAGTAAATACATAAAGGAGCTTTACATAATTGCAAAAGAATGCATGATGACTGTAAGAAGTTTTGTTTTGAAAAAGAAGAGTATTAATTGTAATAAGTCTGAGATGGATTACCTTGTTTTCTGTAAGGTGTGTGTATATAAGGATTAAATACTGGCACCAAATTTAAAATACTTCCATTCCCTGGTTTTATAGAGCTTTTAAAATGGCTAAACTAGGGGTTTGGTTGCTCTATGGCGGTTGAATTTTTACTCTATTTTTGTCAAGACTGACTTTCAGTGCTAATGTCAACCTTAAACATTTTTGAAGAGTTAAAACCATGCTTCTAAGGAAAAGCAAACAGTGCTCTGCAGTGCTTAATTATGGCTTAGAGATCTACATCTTAGAAAGCTGTAGAATATCAAGTGAAAAAAGCTAAAGATGATTCTGCTGTTTAGCTAAGAACAAAGAGTAGTAATGAACTGTTAAACCTAAAAATTCAAAGGGACTTGTCTATAGGGTGGGTTTTTTTGGCTTTATCTGGGATGCTTCTGTAGGAAGCAGGTTAGCTAATTAAAATGTGTTTGGAACCATGTTATTGCAGGTTTTGTAAAGCTGTATGAACTAGAGCTGCTCATAAAGCTAATGCCTAGTAACTTACTGTCTGCTCGGATTCTTCAATAATGGAAAACTTCTTCTGACAGTACTCATCCTGTAGTTGCAGTAATGTTGTAGCAAGCTTTTCATATTCAGTGAGTGAAAGGGGTGGTTTGGGCATATGGCATGTAATGAGTATCTCCTATATCAGATGTGGGGGTAGATCGTTGCTTCTAGAGCTAGCTTTAAAAAGAAAAGAAAAAAAAACAACCAACCTACAACAACAAACAGCAAAAAAAAACACCAAAAACCCCACAAAAATCAAACAAATTTAAAAAAAAAAAAAAAACACACAAAAAAAAACCACAAAACACCAAACCACTTTTTCTCTCTCTGGGCAAGTCCCTTCTGTTCATGTACCAGTGAGTACTTAAAAACAAAAACCTGACTTGAGAATCTCCCCATTGTATGAGAGTGTAAACGTATATATTTTTAGTCATTCAAATTAGCCATTCTTGCAAAACAAATAGCATCCTGTGATCTTACTATTGAACTAAAAAAAGATTCTGCAGCTGCTGTTGTCTTAGTGTAATCCCTGTACACTTGTCATAAGAAGGAACAATCAACATTATACAAGATCCAGAAAAAGGAAGGAAACAAAGGGACTCTTTCTGTTTTCAATAAGAACTGCTGGAACCTCATTGGAAATTCTGTTAGCTATGTGGTAACAGACAACTTTTGATGTCTTTGAACATATCCTGCCATTGTCCAAAGAGGCTGTGCCCTCTTAATTTCTGAAATTAGAACAAAAATACAGCTGTTCAGAAAACAAAAATCCTTTCCAGGATTTTTGGAGTAATATTATGATGTTATTTGGACAAATTAAAAAAAGTTTTAAATGTTATGATTTAGTTCCTTTGCTATGCGTTAATGGTTTGCTATAGAAATGTCATCTAGAAGTAGTATTTTGTGTTTAATGCCACCTCTGCTTGATTGCAGGTCACGGAGACAGGCATTCGGTCACCTAGCAGACTTGCAAGGGCAATAGGGAGGAAGGCATATTGCACTGCTGCTTGCTGGCATGATTCTTTGTATCAGTCTTAAACTTTTTATGGGAGCATCTCCAGTTTTCATATTTGAGTAAATATCTAACTTGGAGACAGATATTAAAAATTGAGATCAAACTCTTGGTGGTGACTGAAATGTTAAACTTTAATTTCACTCTTTGCATAGATTGATCCCATTCCTGATTATTTAAAAGGAGATTATGTTTCACGTTGTATCATTGAATGGTGGGCAGGCTCAATAACTGAGATGATACTTTGATACTTTATGTAACAGGAGACTTAACTAGATTCTGTGAGATATCAGGAAATTTATTTGCATTCTGGATTAGGAAATAATGCAGAGAAATTGCAGCAGTGTCTTACTGCCTCCTCCTTGCTGTAAGTGGAGTCTTCATTGTTAATTGCCAACTGACTGTAATCCAAAAGAGGAGAAAGTATAGGATGAGAGGAAAATCCATGTGAACTAATCATATACATGTTCTTGGTAGGAAAATATGGTCATATTAAACCACACTAAGCCAGTTTTTGTTCCAGTTGCACACACAGCATTTTCTACTCACTACCATGAATACTTTGTCTGTGTCCACTCATAAAAAGGGCTCTTGTAGTCTATGCAGGAAGCTCAGAGTTGAAAAGTGCTTCGTAACAGAAAAATACCAAAGGAAATAGTGAGTTTAGCCTCAACTCTGCAGGGGCTTGTCAGCAGACTGGTTTTTGTGGGGCTTAACGGTAAAGATCATAATTTCAGTTGGATACCAAAGTAAGTGTTTCACAAGTGAGTAAAAGCTCTCCAGGTTCTTCTGGTAAAGCTTTACATTTCAGTGAGGCTTCAACAGGAATGCTCCTCATGCTTTACTCAGAATTGTAACTCTGAAAGGCTTTGCTGAAGTTGCTTTCAATACAGCTCATGGATTTTGAGACTAGTGCTGACTACTCCCAAGTAAAAAGTCTAGTTGAGTTCTTTGAACTCCTGTGCTGAAGCCATGAAGCCTGCCCCCCCCCCNGGCTTGTACCTCTCTCTAAGTCAGAGAGAGGAAGTCAGATAAGAGAACTTTAGCGCCCTGGAGCAGCAAAGGACTGTTGCACATTCCTCTTGTTCACAGATCACTTAATTTATGCTTATCAGGAATTAAAGGAAAGGTTGTACCTTCTTAAAACTCCTGAGTATCTGGCTTCCTTTGTGTTGGAGGGAAAATGCCATAGAAAATGCAACAGACTTAAAGATATTTTTTTCTTTTTTAAATATGCCCAGGATCATCTTGGAGTTTTGAGGGTCTCCTGTCATTCTTGTAGTATTCTTTTTTCTTTATGTGGGTTTTTTTGGGTCCGTGGGTGGGGGTTGTCCAAAGACATAGGATTAAGATACATAGGGTCTTTTCCTTGCAGCTTGACTAGAACACAAAGTAATAATCTCTTCCTTTCATTCCAATTGCTCTCTCCCTCCTAGTTCTGCTTGTCAAAAGCTGATAAAGAACAATATGAAAAAGAAGAGAGACCAGAATCCCAGCAGGAGATTTTGAGAAGAGCTGCTAAAGACTTGCCTATCTATACGACAACAGCATCGAGAGGTGAGAGATAAAAGATAATTCTGTGCTCCTGAAGCACAGACTGGTAAATAAGTCAGTGAAATTCATTTGATGTCACTGCGTGAACAATCTATTAAGCACATATTGCAAAGGCAATGACCTTGTTTTGTTATTTGTTTGGGCTGGGTTTTTTTTTTCTCCCAGGAGAAACTGGAGTCCTTTGTCTGAGTATCTCAGCATGTAGCCAGTGTTTGGAATTAAAAAAAAAAAATCCTCTTCTAGCAAGCAGATAGATGACAATATTTATCTCTAATTGTGGTTATAAAAATAAACATTGCAAAGAAATACAGCTAGAAATAGAGAAAATTCAGCTTTTTACTCAATTTTATAATCATTTATATCCCCCTTTAAACTTCTTTTTCTGAGCTGTATCAGTTCAGCAGAAGGAGAAACATCATGCTTAAGGCTAGAATTTAAGAATGAATAAATACTGTTTCATTCCCATCTGTAATTCAGTACAAAGCTAGTTAAGAGCTATTTCTGTATTTGCCTTTAATATGTATAGGCATTCTTATTTCAACTTATATATGAATGGTCTGTGAAACTGCAGTCTTATACATATGTATATCCATTAAAAAAATCTAGATTTAGAGGGGGGTGAGGGTGTGTGTGTATATATATATATTTCTCTTCTTGAAACTTGCAATGCTGTAGAGTTCTCCAGAAACATAAACTACTCAAAATAACTGTTACCAAAGTTTACTGTGGCTTTCCAAAATCTTAAGGACACCTGGCTTTTTGAATACAAGCCTCCCTCGAAGGGAATCCCAGTCTTAAGTTCCTGGGAAGCTCTTGCCAGCTCTTAGCAGTTCTGCTTAGCTGTAGGTGTTGGCTTTCCTCCTCCTTTCAAACTGCCTGTGCTAGTGTCTTGTTTCCATTGATAAGAGCCTGAAGGCTTGTTTAAAAATATCCAGGAAAGATGAGGGGAGTGCAGGAAACTCTTTAAGATTCAGTTCATGTTAAGAGGGAAAACGTTTGTAAAATTAAATGAGTTCTAATGACTTGACCCTTGCCACTTGAATGCAGCAATCAGATACTGTGATCGATGCCAGCTAATCAAACCTGACCGCTGCCACCACTGTTCTGCATGTGACGTGTAAGTAACTGAATCTGAAATGATGGATTTTCTCTCTCTTGTGATCATGACTTCAGTGTGTTCATGTCTTCAGCATGTCAGCTCTTGCATAACAGCAGGTTTTACTATTTATTCCTCTCTCAGACCCTCAGTACCTGGATTTCATGAAAGAGCAAAGTTCCTCCTGTTGGTGCAATATTATTGTTGCAGTCCTGTTATCCAAAGTGGCAGAACTTTGTAAAACAGTGCTTATATTAAAAAAAAAAATAAATTAAAAAAAGGGCAATTGAGAGAAAGTAAAGAAAGGCAGGTCTGAAATACTAGCACCAGCAAATGTTTATTATAGAACTCATTGTATCTTGCTTCTGCCACCTTGAAATGGATGTGTGTTACTAATAATGCTAAAAATCTTTATTTCAAAGATTGACAGTGGAATTACACGCCTTAATGATTTCAAAGACATCACTGCTATTCCCTAGCCTCATTCTGAATCATCAGAGAAGTCTGTATGGGCACTGAAGACTGAGGCTATGAGTGAGACTTCAGTAGTCTGAGTTTGAGGAAGTCTAGTTAACTAGAAGAACAACTAAAATCAAATTTATTAGCAAATACAGTGAATGTGTGTCTGAAATATCTAGTATCTGTCCTTATACTAAACTTGGATGAAAATGGCACGTGGACTATTCAGATTACCCACTGTGCTGCTCTTCTCCTGGGCTTTAAAAAACAAACAAGCAAGCATCAAACAAAAGGTAGCAAAAATAGCCCTAAGGTAGACTTAGTTGAAGTGAATGCCAGGCTAACAGACCTTATCCACACAACTCTAAAGGGCCCTTTGGATTTGTTTTCTCTCAATGTGCACATAAAACTAGTGTGACTTAATGAACTATTACATGGTATTACTCAGTAATGCTCTCCATGTTAATTTAAGAGACTTTCTTCATAACTCTTCTGAATCTCACTTGGTCTTTTTTGGGTAAAAGGATGGCTGCTATAATATGGAGAATTGGCATGTTTGAGAAGGCCTTGGAAAAGATACAGTGGGGCAAAACAAAAAAACAACACAACCCCTGAACCTGTAGAAGCTAAAAGTATGTGTCTTAGAAAGACAATGTATTTTTTTGCTTTAACTTCCTGGAAATTATCTCTTTCAGATGTGTACTAAAAATGGACCACCACTGTCCATGGTAAGTTTATTTAAAAAAAAAAAAAATAAATCAGTATAATAATGATGAATTAGATCCCACATGATGAATTAGATGCTGCTTCAAAAATGCAACCTTGAAATAAAACTTGATGTTCACAGAACTTCTTGATGGTTTAATATGTGAAAATAAATCTTGTTCTTAATGTGTGTGCAACATAGAGTTGTAGGCCCAGTAGCCCAAATCATGCGGTTTCTCCTTATACAGAGAAACCCTGGCATTAACGAGACCTATAAGGAAACAGCATTTCTTTCTTTTGCTTAGTTTGGTATTGGTACAAGGAGAGGAGATACCTACTACGCTGTGAGAATCAGCTCTTGATTCTAGATGATACGTAAGACCCACTCAGACAGTTACTCTTCTGCAGTTTGTATTCACTGGTAGTCAGTAAAAATATTATCTGATATCACTATAAAAGTACTGCTATCGGTAGTTGACTTGAAGGTGGTTTTGTAACCAAAGCAACATTCACTGAAATTGATGGAGAGGCTCATATGACTGCAGTTAGTTCATAGTGTGTGAGGCATTTCCTATACAGGCTGTATGTATCATACGCTTTGCCGGCTCATGTCCTGTCCTGTAGAACTTCATGGGGGGCAAAATTTATGTGAGGTGCCCAGATCATTTGGCCTAAGGAAAGAGACTTCAAAATGGTGGCTTAAAATACTTCTGAAACACTAGTTGCCAGCTGTTTTGGACATACCACTGACATCATACACATGTTATGCTCTGCAAAAGCTGAATGTATTGGGTTTTATTTTATTTTATTTTTTGTATATCATAGTAACCTCTTTCTCTTTCCCCTCCTTCTAGGGTGAATAATTGTGTGGGATTTTCTAACTACAAATTCTTCCTCCTGTTTTTAATGTATTCCTTACTGTACTGTCTGTTTGTTGCTGCTACAGTCTTGCAGTACTTCATAAAGTTTTGGACAGTAAGTTCTAAGGCTTTTTTTTGTTGTTGTTCATTTGTTTAATCTTGCATGTGTTATTGGAGGCTGCATCGGCATGTTGTCACTAACCATTTACTCTGTTCCATAGTTCATTACCATTAACATCATCAGTTGAAGTGACTGAAGCAGGAGAACCTTCTGAATATTAATCAATTAAATGTATTACACTGGCCAGGATGAGTAATTGGGGGAAGAAGTTCCAGTGAGGACACTGTGCAATTTCTCTGCTCCATCAAAATCAAGTGGCACAGCTAAGGGTTTTTTTGAGACTATTGGGTCTAGATCTGTAGATACAGAAAGAACTGGCTATATCAAACAATTATTTTTTTTTAGATAGATATATATGTATGTATGTATATATGCACACATGTATATATAAAAATACTGATAAATGTGAAATATAAATGGCAATTTATATTGCTATTTACAATGTATCTTCTTAAACTTTTTTATGGATAATTGCTACCAGATAAGGCAGATTAATTTCTTGGGAACTGACTGAGCTCTGTTTTGGAGTCCCTACGTAGGCGTGTCTGAACGTCATACTAGCAGTTTTTGTTGACCTGATACAGGTAGAATGCTAACGTACATACAGTGTTCATGATATACATCTTCCTTGCAACTGTTATCAGTTGTCAAATGATTGATACACATACGTCCATCTCACTAGATTTAATAAAATTTATGTGAAGGGCAAGCATCCTTGTACGTCAGTGTTATATTCCTCCTATCAGGTTTGTTCCAGTCACATTCCAGGCTGAACAGTGTCTTCTGGTGTTGCTCCTTTTCATCTCCAAAACCTTGTACTGTGCATTCCTGTCTCTACACGGAAGAGCTAGCATCAGAATTCTCTTAATCAGCTTCCATTAACTAGCATGGGAAAAAATCACTGTAAGTGGAAGGCTCTCCATCGCATCTTTATAAGTAAATAACATCACATATATTTCTTAGATGCTAGTTGCTGTCGGAGTAGCTGAGAAAAGCAGTCATTATCTGTAGCTGTAGAAATAATCTTTATCAGAGCAAAAAGATGTTGCTGGGTAAGAGAAGCTTGATCATGTATTCAGAATAGCTGTACTTTGAGACACTTGGCATTAGACAGGTAAGATAAATGGTGCAAAAAGTACCTACACTTGTGTTCATCTAAGCCTATGGGTCTGATCTGCCAAAGTACTATGTTTCTCTTAGTCCGTCAGTTCTGTATAGCGGCCTGTCACTGGAGAGCAAGGAACTACGTGGGAATTGAGCTGTCAGTATTGTGTGAGATGAAAGCCATAGATGTATTTATCAGTCATAGCTGTGGCTTGACAGATATTTCAAATGAAATGGTCTGATTCTGCTGTTCAGTCCTGCTTGACTGTAAATAGTTAAATTATTAATTTGTGAATGTGCCACTCCCAAACATCTGCCTGGCTGCTTTCCAGTGCTTTGTATACAATTTCTAATGAAACTGTAGATGCGCTCTTACATATTTACCAGTCAGTGCTTGAGCAAAGAAAATTAATTTGCTTTGTCACCTCACTTCATAAGTGTTAGTGCCACAAAAGTCTGCAGGACATCTGACCACAATGAACATTTAATACCAGCATTTGCAGCAAGCCTCTTCCAAAGCCCATCGGACACAATATTGAAGTGGACGCTTAAGCAGAGGAAGTAAACTTAAGAGGGATTTTTTTTTTTTAATGATTTAGTTGTTTAAAGTGCTTCCTGCAAGAATGGGCTACTTCTGAAATGTGACAATAGACAATGTAGTTGTGTGCTTGCACTTGCTGCTTTCGTATCTGGTTACTTCCAAGACAGAATCTGGTGATGCCATGATCTTATCATTAGAGAAGGTCTCTGACTCACTTTACTCATATTAAATCACTTGTTACATAAAGCTGATGTTCCTCTGATCTTATAATAGCCTGATTAAAGTAGACTTCTGGAACGAGGTGGCAGCACCATAATCATGTAGGCTTGCAGAAATTAGTATGTCTCTAGTATGTAAGCTTTTGCGCAAGTGCTGTTGACTGCAGAATAGAGTTCTGGAAAGTTCTACATCTGTATCCAGATCAGATCAGAGCACTGCTGACACGTGCTGTCTGTAGACTGCTTCAGTACATTGCTAATGCTCAGCATTGTCTGCTATAGCATCAGACAGATTACTGTTTTGACATTTTCTGTTGAGGCTCTCTAGATGTTGGTTTTTCCCTCCAAAGCTTGGCGATGTTATAGCATCCCTTCAGAAGGTAATGTTTCTTTCCGCTTCTTCATTGATGTTTTTCAGAGAAAGTGTGCAATAAACTGCTGTATATATCCAGTGTTGGGGTGGAAGATGAACGGCTTCTTGGGGAGTGTAGCCTTGGTCACTTCAGAACTTGTAGTATGAGGTCGTGAAGATGTATGTGATAACTACACAGATTTTAGCAATCCATTGTTTTGCACTGTTAAAACTTGCATAGAGACACAACACACATATGCAGGTACTCGCAAACATTGTGAGACAGGCTACCTACCTACCTCTTCGGTTGAAAAAAGTCTTTGTGTTTCCCACTTGCACATGCAAGACTTATACATATCATCTTTCATGCTCTATGCAGAAGCGCTAAAGAAAGATCTTTGTACTCTTCATACAGTGTTGGAACAGCCTCACAGGCTGTAAATGTTTCCCACAGGCTCACACACTGATGTGGATGTTAAAAATCTGTTTTGTAGATCAAGGGAATGTGAATGACACCTTTTTTTATACTCGTAACTACTTTCCCTATACTCATGAAATTTTTATTTGTACCTAGGAAGTTGTTAAAGATGAGCAGATAAAACCTCAGTTTATCTAAATGTATTTGACACAAACACCAGCACTGGCTGAACGCCCAGTCCTTGATGCTTTGTTTACATGGTGCGTGGTGGTACTCTCATTCTTCCTGCACTCCCTCCCCCTTGAAACCTGTTCCAGCTGTTTTCAGTGTCTTCCATTGTCCTCCAGATTATTTTTGCAATCCTGAATATAGCTAATTCAAGAATGCGATATCTGTTCCGGGTAGATGGCACAGGCTTCTGCAAAACTTTGGTTGTATTAACAAAAAAAAAACCCAACCGACAACCAAAAAAAAAGAGTGATTCCAGATCCTTACTTAGAACTCATTCCTCTTGCACATACGCATAAGGACATATACCACGTTTTCTGATACTTTTCTAGATTGAAGTTAAACCTACCTACTAAAAGATGAGTAATGAGTCAAGCTCTGATGGCACTTCTTTTTTTCTTGGGGGTTTTGTTTGGGGGTTTTTGTTACTTGACATATGCTCAAATGACTATGCTTATGAAGGAGTTTGTAGGGGACTCTTCAGAATAGTGACTGGCTTCAGTGTATTACATGTGCTAAGTAGCCTAAATTTTATTGTGCAAATTGCTTCCCTTTGTAAGCTCTGCAGCTCTTCTGTGCTGCTGCTGAGCATAATGATTTTAAATAACTAATGTCTGAAGCTTGACTCTCTTTTCACATGCTGTGGCATGTGGACTGCTGCTAGAACACAACTGTTACACGCAGTCAAAGCCTGCATGCGTCTCTGCAGGAAGGAATCGTCCTTTTTTGAAAGGTGCTTCAGTTCTGCAACTGAACGTTCAAGAACTTAAAACCAATGGCTGAAACTGGGTGATCAGAAGATGTAAATGCTCCTTGGGGATAGTGCAGTTTAATCATACATAATTCAAAAAGTCCTTCTCCAGATTATAGAGCTACTGTTTTAAGAAGATGCAACTGGAATAAACTTGTATTTTCTGGCCCACAGAAAACACAAAGTCTGAGCTGCTACTGCTTTTTGAGCTTCAAAATCAACCAACATGAGGATTTTTTTTATAGAGAACTATTTTGTTGACATATGCAATTCCAAAAGAGTCATAAAAATAGAACTTACAAAAATCAATTAGGAAAGTAGTAAACACTGCATTGTGTCCTGAGGTAGGAGAAATCATCATAGTTTTAACATGAAGCTTAGGAATAGGCAGCAATTAGAGTACGTATTTTGCTAGCCTCGATTTCAAAGGATCACAAAACACAACATACCTCTGCAGCAGGGAGGAGAAGGGACTGTTGCACAAACTGTCTAAGCAAAACTGCATCCAAAAAAAAAAAAAGGCATTAAATAAGGAAACTGAACTCAGATAGCAGTTCAGAGAGCTGGACTCTGCTATCGTTTGCTTACTCTAGCGTGATCTGATGGTAGCCAGCATTTTTGAAAACGCTGTATGTATCTGCCCAACTCCAAGGTAAAAGCTTGAGCTCTCCCTAGACTTTCTGCGCAGATTAATGGAACTTAAAAGCCATACATCTTGCCTACAACAGATTCGTTAAGAGCTAGCATCTTAGCTAAGACGGCTAATACCACTCTTTAGGTATAAAGTTTGGAATTTAAAAGCTAATTTAAACTAAGCTTTCCTGTTTCTTGCTTTATTTTCTGAAGTACTGGCTTAATTTCAGATGTTATGCTAAAGATAAATTCCACAAATGAATCTCAATTATTGAAGGATATTGGGAAGAAGAAAACCTATACTGACATGTTATGGGTTCTTTTTTTAAACAAAGAAAATTATGCAAAGAATGGCAAGTTTTTTTATGGTTTTGACTGAAACTACATCTAATGGCAATAGATATGTTCTGAAGTCAGAAAGATTTTGTAATTTATAAACCATTGCTTTATTCCTCCGGAGTATTCTGAGCTTTTCAGACCTTTTTGAATGGTTTCATCATACAGAATATTCACATAAACCTTACTTGTGATGGAAACAAGTAGCAAAGAATGAACCTGGTGTAGTCATGCTGTTTGAGCTGAGGAACCTCTTGAAAGTGATCCAGCCACAGTTCGAATAGCAGTACTTCTATGCTTCGGTAGAAAATTTCATGCCTTGGAAGTTAGCAGTGTGCTCTGATGTACTCTCCCCTCCATTCTCTTGGAGAATGGGGGCTAAGGCTGCTGATGGGCATTGGAACTTGGCACGTCCGAGAGCACATGTGCTCACCAACCATTTCTTTCTTAACAAAGCCTGTGCTGTTTTCAAAGACTTCGTCTTAACATAATACTAGTGTTTAATAAATTGTCTTTGTTTGCGCAAAGCTTTGCCGCAGGAAAGCTGCAGAGAATTGTCCAAAGGTAAAATCCAATATTGCTGTAATTATTTAAATACTGTTGCTACTACAATTTCTCTAATCCAGTCATTCATGGTAGCTGTTTACACCATCACAGAAGGAAGGAGACTTGTAATCTGTTGCCTATGAATATAGGCAATGTACAGGGGTATAGATATACCTATGTGCTCTTGATCTTAATTTAAATGTGTTTTAGTCTTACAACAAAATCAGCCTTAGATAAGCGGGTATACTGAATGAGCTAATGGAAAAAGTAAAGGCAAAAATGCTAACTAAAGAGCTGAATAAAAATAGCCTCTCTGCTTTCATAGTGCTGTTAAAGGTCAACTACTTAAAAGTACTGTGATTTTGAGGATATAGAACTATATCTATATATAGAATAGTATTGTTACAAATCCCATTGGCCTCTTGAAAGTGCAAGCCTAAAAATAGTGGGGGTTGGGGGTGGAATCAACTATCCAGTGTGGGTGGGAGGTTGTTTTTTTATATGGTAGTTGTACTGAAATTGTTTTTCATGTAGATCCTCTGGTGAATCACTTCTGCCTGGTCAGAAACAGCAAATTTGTTTTGCTAGGTACATGCTGGTTGTTGCCTAAACCTTAGAGATCATCAAAAATTGAAGATCCGTCCAGGTCTTGTCTAGGAGTTGTTCAGTCTTGGAAACGCAGTATGACAGCCATTTCCCTTTTACGTTCCTTACACTGGTTCAGACGTCGGTTCAGTATTATTACCTTGCCAGGAAAGGGTTTGGAAGTTTTTCAGAGAACGTGATTTTGGACACGTTTTCTCTGTGTCTCTTTGGGTGTGGCTGCACAGTTAACATTTTTTTAGTATAGGAATTTTTTTTCCTTGCCCCCTACTGTGCATTTAAAAAACTAACCCCGATTATACACAGTGCTATCGAACTGATGCACGTGCAGTCATGCCGCTAAACTTGGGTGGAAGGGTTGCTTTTTTTTTCTTTATGTAAAGCGAGGTGAAAGACCTATTGCAGAATATGTGTGGCAGAAAATAAATCTTTAGCGATAATACTGCATTAGTTGCTAAAAAATGTTAACGTATTAATCTCTTTCTCTCTTTCTCCCCAGAATGAATTGCCAGATACCCATGCAAAATTCCACGTACTATTCCTTTTCTTTGTGGCAGCCATGTTCTTCATCAGCATACTGTCACTCTTCAGCTACCACTGCTGGCTAGTTGGCAAAAATAGATCAACCATAGGTCAGTTAATTGGAATATGCAACTGTTCCTTGCCCAGAAAACCAAGAAGTCAATGACAATGTGAGGCCTACAGGATGTGCCATCACATATAAATGTAATTTTTAAATACTGTGCAATAAGAAGCATATTTGGTGAAAGTAACTAAAGATGAAATATATGGGGAAATGAAGCATGTGTAGGGGTCCTCTTCTGGAGCCAAGCATATGGATTCATGATAAATGTTAATTTCTTTTGTTTGTATTTTGGGGATCTCTGAGGCCCTGCATTTTTGTTGTGTTTTTATACAGTGTTAAGTATGTAACACAATTGCTACTTGCCAGTAACTCTATTGTTAGAATATGTTGCCGCAGCCAAGGTGAAGGCTCTACTGCATATGAATGTACATTTTGAACCAGACACAAAAGAATATTCTTAAATCCTTTGAAATAAAACGGAGACCTTGCTATTAGGAAGTGGCTTGTAAAAGCAGTGCAGTAAAAATGGAAACACTGATGCACGTTTCCTAAATAATAAAAGGGATTCCCGTAATTTCTATGCTTAAATGTTTTAAATGGCATTGACCAGCATTACGTGCATTAGTGAAAATATCTGAAGTTCTTGCCAAAGCATTTTTGAAAGTGTTTTTTGTGGGGTGGGGGGGATGGGGACTGGTGGGTGTTTCCACAACTGTCAATATCTTATACCTTTCAATGGAAGTTAAATTTTTATCCTCAAAATTAAGTGGGTTGATTGAAATGGAAATAATTTTCAAGTTGCTAGAATTTTTTGATGGATGAAAATGAGGGGTTTTGATTGCTTGATGGGAGGATTGAGTCCTTTTTCTCTTAATGTATTCACAGTCTCTTTTTTAGCTTTGAAGAAAATTTTAGCATCTTCCTTGCCCAAAAGTCAATGGTCATAATTGGCAACACAGTCAGTATTTTATTTACCCTCTGAATCATGATTGTAAAAAGATAAACTGTTGGTATGGTGAGAGCAATGAGTCCTCTTGGTTCTTGGCCAAGGGTGTAACCTGACTGACTACAAAAATGGTGGTGGTTGGCTATAGTTCGTGGTGTGTCTGTGTTTCTAATGTAATAGATCTTATCTTTGTCTGATACCACAGGATGCTCTTAATTCAACTTCAGACCTTAACACAAGCGGAAAAAACTGTCCTGTATGGGTTTAGGTCCAGTAGTGCTTATGGTAAATTGCTTCTAGAAGAGCAAGTCTGCTCAAAGGCTTCACAGGCGCTGTCTCAGACCTTATGTTAAATGTAAAGAGAGAAAGATGACTGTTCTGCTTATGTGAACTTTCTTGCCTTTCATTTCTATTTTAGTCATTTAACCCTGTGATATTTTTTTTAATGGTACTTATTTGAGGTGACGCTTCCCCCCTCCCCACCCGCCCCCCATAATACCCATCAGGATCGCCTCAGCTTGCCCGACGCTGTATTAACAATAGAGAAGTTTGAGTGTGTTTATTCATCTTCCCTGACTCCTTATCACTCTAGAGATGTTGCCTGTTTTTCTTTTACAGAAACATTCCGTGCACCCACATTTCGAAACGGCCCTGATAAAAATGGCTTTTCTCTTGGATGCAGCAAAAATCTGAGGCAGGTTTTCGGAGATGAAAAGAAGTATTGGCTACTCCCTATCTTTACCAGGTATTCAGTCTGAATGGGAATGAATTGGGGAATAAATTGATTCCATGACTCTCACTTTCCTTCCCGTTCTCCTAAAAAACAAAACACAACTGGAAAGCCAACTTGTAAATCCTGCACGATTAATATTGGTGTAGGGAAAATGTGCAGGAGAAAACTAAGCAAACTCTGCATGGCGTTTTCATTCAAAGACAAGGGCCTCACTGAGAAGGGCCTTCTAAATATGGAAGTTTGGAAAGCTTTGAGAAGTGTGTTTCAAAAATTGGTGGTAGCATTAGTGTCTGATTATAGAGCAGAAATCAGCAACTCACAGGAGATACAAATGCTTGAACTTCAGCTGCACTGAAATATCAGTTTAACCTGTAGACAACAGTTTCAGTATTGAAAGCCATCTGAAAAAGTGCATGTAAATAAGCAGCAGTGCAAAAAAAAAAATCTGATGCAATGCAAAATACTGGTTTTAAAACTTCAGCTGAGCCAGTGTTAGGGAGTTGCAGAGAAATGTCAGATAAGCTTGATGAAGCAAGACTGACCTGCTGCCTACTCCCACCACTCCAGAAAGTCAGCAGAACAAAGTAGATGCTGTGTTTCAACACTGCTTTTGCAGGATTGTGTGTCAGTTGGTGAACCCATTTTGTGAAGCTGAGGTCTGATAGCAAACAGCAGAGGTAGTAACAGGATCTTAAGTTGCCTCAGCTGTTCGCTGAGGTACCATGACTTTTCATGTGATTAAAAAAAGACAGAAGCTATGTTGTAGACGGATCAGTCTGTTTTGCCACTAGATTTCATCCTGATTAAATTTGCCTTAAAAGAAGGCTTAGCTAACCTCAAAATGATGGGTGGAGGGGAAAGCAGGGCCACCAGAATATTATTTATGCTACAGCTTCTGGGGTTATAAATACCAGATAGTCTGACTACTTGTGCATAGTGGTTTGGGGGAAGACTAAGGCTACAGAAACACAGTGGTGTTTCTGAAATACATAGACTAATGCTGTGCTCAGCAATCCATCCTGAGTGGCAGGGTGTGAATCACTTGTGCTCCAAGATGTAATTAACTGATCATCCGGCTTAGTGGTAGAACTGCCTTGCTCAAGTCTGGAGTTCAACGCTGCACTCAGTAATTGATTCCAGCCTGTAGTGTTTGCCTTTCGCATGCATGCTTGTTCCATTAATTTAAGTCAACTACAAACAGTGATTGGAATCTTTGTTTCTGGTTTAGTTTGGGCGACGGGTGTAATTTTCCAACTCGTTTGGTGATTATGGATCCAGAGCAACTTACTGTCTCAAGCCAAAATGAACCTGCTAAAAGGTAACTAACTATGGCATTTAAGATACTGATGTACTCTACTTCATCTGGAGAAAAAAACGTTTCAAAACTATTTTTTAATTTTCTTGTCATCTTCAGAGTGAGTTTGTAAGTCTTCAGAGAAGGACAGAATGGATCAAGACTAAAATATGGTGCTGCTTGTGCAGAAAGTCTGTTTCTTGGGTTTGACCTATAACAGAGGCTATGGCTCTAAGGAGGCAGTAATACAGAAAGTAAGAGAGCTTACTGGCTCTTAACAACGGTCAAAAAAGTCCTAGGGAAGACTGAATAATGGTCCATGGGGAAAAAAAAAAAAACTTATGATATTTTTTTTTGAATGGGAGAAAGGCAAGATATTATTGTATTTCACTTCCTACAGCATGCTTAAACAAGGGATGCTGAGACACAGTTTGCAAGAGAGGTAGATCACTGTGGCTATTGCTGGTTTTTAGCACTGGAGGGTTTTTAGCTCATCACTTTTTATCCCTCTAAATTTGCATGTTTTGCATCTTCAGTGTATTTTCAGGAAGCCTGCACAGGATTCAAAGACACAGGAGTACGTGAAACTTCTGGGGGTGTTTACATTTGCCATTTTAGAAGTCTTTGGTATAGTTTGGTGAGTTTGTAGCTGAAGGTTGTTGTCAACAGCAATCACCTGAGTTATGAGGCATTAGGGGAGGTTCAAAGGCAAGACTGAGAAGTTGCTTCCAGTGCAACATAACCTGTGGAATTTACACAAGAGCAGGACCCTTGTGCAAGCAACAGTATCCTTTTGCATTAGGAAGATGTTCAGCAGAAGGCCCTAGCATTTACTGATGGGAAAAGATGGCATTACGTTGTTCTTCCAGACAGTACTGGTTTTTAACTGTCTGGCAGTAGCATTGTTGTCAGTATGCCATTTCTTGTCTATCAGTCTGTGCTTTTTTTCCATTAGAACTGTGAACGGCCTGTGTCAGGCAAGGGTTTAGACTGATGACTGGCACAAGCCTATAGGAGAATTCGGGTTGGGGGCAGAGGGCCAGCGTAGGCGTTTTTGTTTGCTTTGCTCTTAAGTAATTTCAATACTCTAGAAATGTCTGAAATAAGCAGCTACAGCTATTACAGAATTCCTGTTGACTTTGCTTACTTTTCAGCTCTGGAGCCAATCAGTCCTTTCCTCCTCGACCGCTCAGTGAATCACAAAATCGATTGCTAGCCAGTGACAGTCAGTGGGTGGAAAGTGGCCCTGAAGAGGAAAATGTTAAATCAGGTAGCCTGCATTGTAACACTTGTTGATGTGTTGATGATTCTAGAGTTTTGTTTGTGGTGGGTTTTTCCTTCTTTTTTTTTTTTTTTTTTTTAAGACCTAAAAGATCTTTAGGAATCGGTTGGAGTCAAGTAGAAGAAAATTTGTTCTGTAGAATCAAGTCAGCATGTTTATAAGTTAAGGCTAACTTTTGTCTTATGCTCTAATCCAAACTAAATAATTACACTAAGGTAATGGATAGATAAGTCTGACTTTCTCACTTCCTGTTCTGAGATTTTGGATCTTTTCACATTTGATTAGGGGGCGAAAAATATTTTCCTAAAATAGGCACAACATGATAAATGTGCTTTCTGGTTTGTAGTCTTTGCTGTTTGTTGTGCAAATCTGCTAAAACACATAATTGAGATTCTCTCACATTTTAGGTGCGAAAAAGAATATTATAGTTTCATTGGAAAGCTGATCTCAGCTTGTTACTGACCAACCGTCTCAGTGAGAAACAGGTAAGACCAACATAATTGATTGCCATTTCTGTATATGTATAAGTAAACTAAAATATCTTGAAGTCAAAAGTCACTAGTCATGGAATGCAGAGGAGTCCTCTGATGTTGGATGAGTAATAGAAAAGTCTAAATAAAACTCAGGATGGCTGTCCAGAAGACAAGAATGGGAGTAATGCTGTAGTGCAGGAAACACGAGCTGGCTAGATCTGAGATGAGTCAAACTAATCCTGTAATTTGAAGTGAAGTGGGTAGTGCTGGATTTGTTACCTGACCAGGGAAAACAATGTAATCTGCTAAATAGGCAATTTCAAGATGAAGTCCTCACTTGAGGAAGCGATATTCTTAAGGAACAACTCCTTAACTGTCTTTTTCTTAATTGTATATTGGTCGTCTGTGCTGTGCTCTTACACTTTAAGGAGCTGTGTGTGCACAAGGAAGGAAGGTCAATAGGTAAATACAGGTGTCTCCGTACAGACTGCTTTGTCACACTTGGAATTGACAGTGATCATCTTTTATGCAAGAGCTCGGCACACACTTCGCATTCAGGAAATAGAGTGAATGCTGCTGCATATATGAAAACTTCCCCCCCCCCCAAAAAAAAAAAAGTGAGACAGAACTTGCAATGAATTCCCATTTTCTTTGGAAAGAAAACACAATATTCAAGTTTTGTGAGCTCAGTAATTTTAGGATCACTTTTTTTTATTTTTTTTTTTTAAATAAGCCTTCTGATCTAGAGTCATTGTTTTGATGGGGCTTTAGGGGATTTTTTGGGGTTGTTTTCAAGAAAAAAAAAAAAATCTGTCTAAAAGGTCTTTGTGGGGGATGGTGTGATGCTTTGACTGAAGTTGGTCAGGCTGCTCAGTGTAAACTCATACAAACCCAAAATTAGACTAGTCAGTGGTCTTCTAAAAAAACTACTCAACCATGAGAACCCACCAATGACGAGTTTTCCCTTTGCAACTTTTCTTAACACTTTATATAAATGTGCAAACAAGTGTACCAAGCAAGGGACTCCTTTCAGCCTCTAGCTATATAAAAACTACTCTGATCTAAACAGGTTATTAAGGCTTCTCTGTTCTTCATAGAAAGGACTAGATAACTTCTGAGAGCCGTTCATCCCAGCAACCTTTGATAGGGTATTATAGACAGGTCTTAGTCATTCTTTCCACTGACATAGAGAGGGAGCATAAGTCACTGGCTTAGGCTAGACAATTAACTGGTTATAGTTTGGGATTAATTTCCTTTCTGTCCTCCCTCTCTTCCTAAAGTTAAGCCAAATTCAGTAAAGGAAGATTGTGTACTTTTGTTGCACTTGGCCAAACTGCTGTAGTTTTAGAAGTTGTATAAAGAAATAGTGCATAATTGCACTCAACACAAAAGCATTTTGGTATGTGTTATTTCAAATAATGGTTAACTCACTAGCACAATGTTTCAGCCATTCTGAGTTCAGTTGGGTTTGATCACAGTTTCTGTAGGCCAGGGTGGTTAATTCCAGTCCCCCTGCAATTGTAAGGAACCATGCAATAGCTGTGAGATCCAACATCTGTTCCATGCACGTTCGTATACCCTGTAGCAGACTGATAGTTGTATTTTTCAGTTTTAAGTCTATAACACACAACAGAAGCAATCAAAGTTATGGCTGGCAAGTAAAATTCCCATATTATTCTAGAGAAAAGAGCATGATTTGCGAAAGAAGGCCAGTCCCCCAGCCTTACCTAGGCAAATATAATTTCTGTCCCGGTATCTATCAATTTAATTTAAAATGAATGAGCAATTATTGGAATCAGGGATCCAAGAGACTTTAGCCACAGCTCAGTGGTGATGGATTGACGTTCTTAGTGCAGATAATCTTCTAAAATCTTCTAAAACATAAGGAAGAAAAACAAAAAAACACACCTCCCAGAAGCCTAATTATGAGTTGAAGTTGCCTTAACTGCTGTCCTGAATCAGGAGTCTGTAAATTACATGTTACCTAGCTGTGTTCTTGTAATGCACTATGACCTGTATTTTGAAAGCTAGTAGTATAATTCCACTAATTACCCTTTTTGTTTCACTAGGTTTCTGCAACACATTTTGTGCTTGAATATTACTTAATTTTGTTTGGAAGAAGTTGATCAGTAAAAAATGGAACATGAACATTTTAGGAAGAGACAAGAAATACAAATTTCTGCACAGTACAATGGATTCTTGTAAGCACTATTGCAGAGCAGGGAAGTTAAGACAGATGCCTTAAGATTCTTAATGTGCATTTATGCAACACTGAATTATATACTGCTACCAAAGGGCCAAATCCTGAAGTGCCCTGCTTGGATGCACAAGGTCCAGAGTGGGAACTATGCATTTCTGTTATGCTGCAGTGGTGGGGGTAGATTGCAGAGACTCCTACCTCCCCACGGGCAAACTTCATACCTTAGGCACTGCAGAAGTCACTTCCATAGCAGGTCTCCAGGGTACAGAAAGAAAGAAAAAAAGGGAAAAAAAAAAAAATCAACACAGAGCATGGCCGGTGAGTCTGAAGTGCAACTATGCATAGTTCAAACAGCAGGTGACGGGGAAGGGACTGGATGATGTCTTCTCCCTTCTTTCTACTAAACATGATCATAGCTCTCCAAGTCTTTCAGGACTGAGGATTCCTTCTACTAGCTGTGCTTTGGAGCAAGGCAATGCCAACAACGTAAAAGCCTTTTACTTGGGTGTTGCTTTTTTTGCTATGGGATTGAGCCACCTCATCATTTTAACTTGATTTATTTAACCGTATCAAGAATAGAGCTCAAAGAGGCAAACTTGGTTTTTAGTTGAAAAAACATGGATTGTTACTTTCCAGCAATTGTCTGTCAGCATGCAAAGAAAAGCCAATTCAAAAAGGAATTAACAATTGTTACATTTTCTGTTAATGTCTGCATTGTTCTGTATGAGGCAGTAACAAAATGGTAAAGTACCCCTGAGAAAAACCTTATTGCAGTTGTGTGTTGTTAGAAAATGGAACTGGAAGAGTACTGCTTTTTCTATGGGACTCTTGATGGTTTATGAATACTGTTTTATACTTTTATCTTTTTAATAAAGGCACAAGTTTTTATTGGTTCTGAAGTACCATTTGAACAAATACAAAATACTGAAGAGAAAATTAGTGTTGGATCATACATCTGTGTTAACACACTGAAAATTTGTATGCTTTAGTCTCCCAGTTTCAAGTCCAGTTTAAGTGATGCTGACGTTGCTAAAGATTGAGTGTTCTGTGCAGTGATGTACCTGTTCACAAAAGGCAAAATGTGTTTCCTGTGTGAGGAATGAAGTCCATCCTAAGCTCAAGACCTACAGCAAACAACATGGTTTTTTTTTTCCCCTCGCTCCTCTATAAAGACTGCTAACTCATCTTTTGGTGGTATTGGAATTTTGCACGTGGAAAAAGTGACAAGTACTATTTTCCTGTCTGTAATTTTTCTGATGTTCAGTTGATGCTGATTACAAATAGATATTAACCCTTTTGAGACTGAAGGTAGTAGCAGAGTTGACCTAGACCAAAAGAACCTGTTTGGCTTCTCTCACAGACTCATTACTACTTAATTCAAATATGTTTATGATGGCTATACTAAGGTATAAAACATATTGTAAGGTTTAAAAGAAGTATTTTTTGTCTTTGGAAAGAATAAATTTTTCTTAGATATTAATCTTCTAGAACAAGAACACTTTGAGAACCTATGAACATGCTTTGGTTGCTGTTTGATGTTCTTGAGACAGAAGTAATAGTCCAAACTTGCATGTTTTATAAAAGTTGCGGAATGTTTCTTCAAACTTTGTACAAGAAATTTTGCATTTGTTAATTTCAAAACTTACTAAAACATTTGCTACACATTAATCTCAAAGGTTCAGCTTTTTCTTCTCAAATGTCAAGTGAGAAGCCCTCATCTGAATGTGACCTCTCAGCAGTACTGCACCAGCAGAATTTCTTGGGGAAGACCAGAGAGACAGAATATACTGCAAGTTCAAATGGCTTTTTCTGAATACCAAAATCTGCAGCCCCAAACACTGGTGCAGCTGTAATGGAGGGCCTGGAATGTCATCCGGCTTTTGCTATATCAGCATCTTGTAGCTGGGATAACACATGCACAGTCATCCTCTAGCAGAACTATAAGCAAAATCTAGGTCTCTAATGTGGTAAATATCACTGATTTAGCAATATGGTCTCTGCTCGATATACCCCTATATGAATATGTGTATACTGTAGGCTAACAGCAGTATAACTTGTTTGATTCTTAAGTCAGGATAGCTAATCTACCGGAAAAACTGCAAGTAAACAGACTGGGCTAAATCCATGTGTGTTCTGTAGCAAGTGCTGGTCTTCTGAAGCCAGTTCTTTGTACATCTGATGGACATTTTTGTGGCTTTTCATGAAGAGCTGATGTTTCTGACATCTTTATGCAGATCACAGGTACATTTTGTCCCTGGTTTTTCTCATGTTTCAGGTGAGGAGAGCAGGGTGCTTAGGATACTCTTGAGGCCAGAGTTACTGTTGGTGTAAAAGCAGGCATTACTGAAAAGTCACTTTGGCAAACATGAAGCATAGTAAAATGATTCAAATATGATTCTTCCAAATTCACCACCCCCATGCTCCCTTTTTTTACCCCAGAGAACTGGTTACTAAGAGAAACCCCAGACTAATAGAAAGGAATTAAGTTCTTTAAGGGAATCGTATTGATGAGCTCTAAGGGCCCACCAGTGAGTGGGATAGTGGGAGGGGGTCAGGTTTTCCTGGCAGGCCCTGGCTGTGGAGGAGGTATCACCTCTAAGGTGGCAGGACAACATCTTCTGTCTTCCAGAGCTCTGTCCTGCCAGCTCCCCAGCCATAAGCAAGGGTACTCTGTGCTGTATCGAAGAGTGAGATAGGCAAAAGGAGGGAGCAAGCCAGGAATTAAAAAGTTGGTGAGGACAAACAGCTGTTGTATTGTGTATTGTGCCCAGCAGAGGCAGGGGGGTGTAGGGGTGCTCCAGGAAATAGGTCCTTTTGGCCCATGCACTGAAGAGCTGGAAACTTCAGGGAATGCAGTGGGAAGAGCAGCCCTACCTGTTCAGGGGGCCCAAAGGGAGACTGATCCTGAGAAAACAACTGGTTTGGGTGCTGGGTCATGTTGTACGCGCTGGTTTTGTGCTTTAACCCACTCTGTATCAGCAAGTCTTGAAAATACGTAAATTGTCACTAAAAATAACAGCCCATAAGCTTTTAGAGCCATCAAAATAATTACTATTGCAAGCCATAAATAGTAATGTAGTTACTGTAGGATAGTTGACATTGGCTGCAATTACAAACTATGCTTTAGTATTTCTTATTGCTTTTTTCTTTAAAAAAAATCCCACATACACACAAGAGTCATGCACACAAAATGACATTAAACTCCCACTGTGAGGACAGAAGCCTGATGTAGGGCAAGATTTCAGTGTGATTTCTCCTCCAGATTTCTGAAATGTCCTAAGATGATAGATCTGTCCTGGTGAAGATGAGGCAAGGAGATCCATAAATAGAAAAGAATACTTAAAACTACACAGTTGGTTTTTTCTTACAATGATTTATTCACAGACTGTACAACATACATATAATTGCTGCTCCTTCCAAAGGCATGTTTATAGGAGAAGGGCAGGAAGAGCTGTAGGTTTCTGTCATAACTCATTTCCTACAGTATTATGCCAAGATTGCAGTGTCACAAGTTAGATGCATCGTAAGCCTTTGATTGGAAACTTCCACTTTAAATATTCAGAGTGTTATTTTAGAGGGACTTTGGGCACTTTTATTTTTAGGGACTTAAGCAGAAATTATGGTAACATTTTTGTTAAAGCTGCCCCTTGAGTGTGGAATTTGAAGGTACCAAGCTGCTTTTGGTATGCTATTTGTAGAAACTGGTCCTGTTGTCCAGAGTGCTTAAATGCCTACAGTTTTCAGGTACTGTTTCTTCCCTCATTTGATCTTGTGTGGCTCTTCTGTATTGTAAATAATGTTTTGGGGTTTGGAGGTTTTGTTTACGTTCAATACCATTTGATATGCACTCGAAGAATTTCTTGATGTAGCTGAAGTATGGTCCAGTTGTAGCTCCCCAGAGCCCCAAGAGCAGGAAAAAAACGTTTGCAGCAGCTCTAATGTCTGGCAGATTTACCAAGAGATGCATTGACTGACATAAATTAAGCAGATCTGCCTAGATGAGGAGCATTGACTGATCGTACTTACTAAAAATTAAAGAAAAAAACCAACCAACCAACCAAACAAACTTTGAGCTTCATAGTATATGTTCTTTGAGGACACCATCTAAAATTGTACATAATTGGGGGATTCAGGTATGTATTTACAGAGACTCCAAATAGCACCTACTTGAACTCAGTGCAGATCAAGAACACATCTTTTCACAGTACCTAAAAAATGGAGGTGTGCAATGCCAGGGGCTCTTCTATCCCTAAATGGCACCAAAGAGAGCAGCTGCATATAAAGTGATTTGTTATAATACTGAACACATTTACTGCACTCATTTCTATCAGTTTATTTTGTATATATAGACAGCTTTTTATATGCATTTTTCTTAACTACATAACTGTTGTGAAATGTAACGAAGCTGCAAGTTGTAGTTAGTTCTAATGCTGATTAAAACTGGTGTTTGTCTGTTTTGTTTTCTGCAGCAATTACTTGAATCTTGTTTCCATTAGGTAGTGAAGTCCGATAATGTTTACAGGATTGCTTGCTTTGGGTTTTTTTTGGGGGGGGGTGTCCCCGTCTTTCTTCCCCAAGACACAGAGAGCACGTGCTCAGTGGTTGGGCAGATGTGTTGGGATGATGCACTGGGATCACCTTTATTGGCACCAAAGCATCAATGGTGACAGGCAGAGTCCCTTCCATTTACGCTGCCTGGCTGACAACGTACACGCTCAGCATGTTTCTGAGTTCTCCTGTCCCTTAACCTGTTGCAATCAATCATCAGCTTTATTGTGAGAAACTTCAGTCTTTCTGGACAGCAATTTACAATCAAAAATAGCACAGAAGAGGCAGCAATCCTGCTGCTCAAAACCTGTCCCCTCTCCCTGTCCCCTTTTTTAACTTGGATGAATTAAACACCCCTAGGTTATCACTGCAATTATTTTTGTATTTGCCAGCAAGGGTCATCAACATTTGCACTAATCACAATGTCCCAGCTGTTCTACTTCCACAGTTATTCTTAATTGTGCTGCCTAAACTTGTAATGAGCTGTATTTAAAGTCGGAGGTGAAGTGTAAAAGGTGTATGTAATAATGACACATTTATTGTTAAGTTTTTGTATGTTACAGATAGGACTAGTCCTATGCACAGAGAAAATACGTTGGCATTTATAGTTTAATACTTGAAGTAACTTTTTAAAATGGGCTTTTATAAATGAATTAAATACAAAAATCACATTGCTTTGCCTGAAGTTCCTTCATGTTTTAATTGTATTGTGTAATTTCCCCATATGTATGCTTTTCCATAAATGTTATCTTAAGCCATTTATAACCATTGAAAGTGATTTCAAGATTTTGTACATCAGTGTTCAGATCTGTTCGTACTTCTCTGAAGTATAATTCATGTTTAAATAAAAAAGTTGTACCATTTTAGGCCTCTTTTCCAAAGAGATAAAATATGAATGGACTTGAAACTTGAATTCATTAGTGAATGCAACATCAACTTAATAAATGTATGTGAAAGAATCTAAAAATCGCTTAGCCGTAGCATGTGTGTATTGGATCAGTGAGAAAAACTGCCTACCTGGGAAGCATTTTGTAACTGTTCCACAATTTTTACACTCCAGCTGCAACAAACCTAAGATTACACTCACTCCTGACATACCTTCCAGGTCACTTGGTCTTGAGAGGGAAAATAAAAAACCAAACCTCGTAACTTGTGGCCAACTATATTCCTTCAGGACACTAAGCATGACTTAGAAATCAGACTGCCAGTCAGCTGTGTTCCTTTTAGATCAGAAATAATCTCTGCAAGAGAGGGTAGTAACACTCTAGTTGACGCTGACGTGACAATGACCCTGCCATTTAAATTCAAGAGTTCTTTCCAAGAAGTTTAAAAAAACTGGAACATTTTAGAATCTTCCATCAGTTCCAGCCTCATGCAGCTAACTTTGTAATTCTAGTTCATCTTGGTCTTCGCGTGCCTGATGAAGTGAGCACCGTGCAGATGCTGTCAGTTGTGTCTTGAGTATTAACGTGCACAGAAGCGTCCCTTCAGGAGAGGGACCAGCAAGAGCCATCTGGTCAGTACCAGCACATAATCCCTTTCAACAGAGCAGGTGTGTTCTAGCTTTCAAAGGGAAATTAGTGAAGCTGTACATCTAGTTCAAATCATCATCATTGCACTTGGGAACACAGGCCGAGTTATGAAAACCCCTGGAGAACAGAAGGCAGGCAGATGGTAAAGAGACACAGAAAGAACTATCTTCTAAAGAGACGATAATAAGAAAACACACTGTAGGACTGCTTTTAATGTAAGATCTTGTATACCGTAACAAAGTCTCATTTGTCATCTACCCTTATTATATTGAGTTACAAAACTACCATAATAGGTACAACAGCAGATCCCATGGTAGTGCATAATACATGCCAAATATAAATACACCGTATTATTCAAGATGTCCACTTCTTCGTCACATTTAAGTGGTCTAAATGATCGCTCATATATCTATGCTCAGGCAACTTGGCTGTCACCAGTCTTTTGAAAGCTTCCCATTTTGCACGTCTCTCTTCTGTGTTATGTTTGTACTCCTGCTGACGGGTCAGGTAAGGTCGACTCAGCCAATATTCATTCTCTGCTTCAATTTCCAGCCTTCGGATCATTGCTTGCTTCATTGAATGGGTAACCGCTCTTGGTTGCCTGTATTTTCCAATCCATTGTTTTCCAGGAATTCTCTTTCGGAGTAATACTGTTGTTAAAAACATTGTGCCTTAAAATACAGACAAGAATATAAAACGGTCATTAGATTGGAACATAAGTTAACAAGAAAAATGAAAAACCTGCACACACTTACTCCACTGCTTTTTAGCTGGCTGGTTTGAAGTTCAGAACCTGATATTCACAATCAACCATTATGTACAGCAGACAGTACAATGCCAGACAGTACAATGTAAGACCAGAAAAGGAAACCAAAAATATTTATTTAGCTAAAGAGTTTACTCAGTTATCCTTATGTTGAGATTCAAGCATCTCCTCCATAAATTATTTACGAAAAATACAGTCCCAGATACTATTAAACAAAGGATTCATTTCATCCATTCCTTCTTCAAATAGGTAACTGCATCGTCAAAACAGAGAGTACTTCCAGGTCCATCTGCTAGATCCAGATCTGGCCTTTCCTCAGTATCAACTTTTGAACTACAGTCTCTCCATAAACTTACTAGAATACAATTATCTGGTCTTGTTTATGAACTAGGGAAAATCAGATTTGTAGAGAAAAACAATATCCTGTATTAGACCAACTAGTGTTAAGCAGAAAGCACAAATAGTGTCCAACATTATACATAGGTGTGACAAGAGGAAAGAAAGGCCAAGCTACATTTAGATTTTACATACATGCTCTTCATTGACTTATTTATCAGACCTAAACATGCCTAACTCCTAGGCCTCTCATTACGCTGCATCTTCATCAACTAACAAGTCAGCCAAGCACCTGAACCCGGCATAAACCAGCACAACTGCTGAGAGAAGCCGCCCCACCATACCCCATTCCCATGGTGCAGCCGCACGCTGCTGTTCCACTCTCCAACCCCGTTCGAAGCGCAGCTGTGGGGCTCGGCGGAGGCACGGCTGCCTCGGCCTCTGCTTCCCCTCCCGGCAGGCCAGAGCTGCCCATCTGCAGGACAGCGCCAGCCGCTCGCCCTCAGGCCTGCACCCGCTCCAGCCTCAATAGGAATGGGTGCCGAGGCGGCACAGCCGCCCTCCAGGGCTCCCCTATGCCACAGGAGCCGCCCGAGCCCTGGGACTCGGCCTGCGCGGCAGAGCGCTGCAGTCTGGGGAGAAGCATCCCCTGCCCATTCCCTGCCCAGGTCATCTCCCGGTTCAGGGCCCGAACAACCCACCAAAGACACCCCGCACCCGGGAAGACGAAGCGCTCCGAACCCTGCCGTTAACGGGTCGCTCCCGGTCCCCCCACTTACCGACCGCCCTGACGGCTCCAGCCCCCTCCGCGAGAAGCAAGATGGCGGCGGGCAGCACCTCTCGCCAGGTCTCGCGAGATCTTGGCGGCGGGTGGGCGGGGCCTGGCGGCGCCAATGAGGCGCGCGCTGCTCGCGGTTTGAAGCTGGTGGCGGGCAGTAACCGTCCTCTGCCGGCAACGCGTGGCTGGGCCCGACTCTCCTCAGCGCTGCCGCTAGAACCCAGGGCGGCCGTTAACGGGTGTTTGTGAGGTCTCTGAGCTTCCTCTTCCCCGCGGGCGATGGACGTGTCGAGGGACTTCTTCGGCAAGCTCCGCGCCCTCGCCCTTACGCTGGAGAAGGAGGCGAAGCAGCTGGAGCGGGCCCTGCGCAGAGAGGACACGGGTAGGTGTGGGCCTCGTCCCGTCTTCTTCTCAGGGCTCTGCCGCTCCGAGGGCCGCAGCCCTGCTCTGGGACTCCTGCCGGCGTGTCCGCCCCAGCCCCAGGCAGCCACACCCCGAGTTGGGAACGCGATCTGGAGAGTTGCTCCCGGTCACTCGTGGTGATGGGTGTCGCACCTGGATGCTGGGGCTGATGGCTCTGCTGGGATTCCCCGGGGGGCGGCTGTTCCTCGGGAGTCCTTGGTTTGGGTTTCCGCCTGCCGTTGTGCCCCTCTGGGCATGCGGAGATGGGCCTTCGGTGGGCTGGTGGCTCCCGGGATGGGCCTGGGAGTAGCTCAGCAGGGTATTTTTTGGGCTCCCCCTCGTATCATTGTCTCTCTGAGCTCCTTTGTGGGTGTGTAGGTGAGCTTTTATCACGGGGAAAACCGGAATGAGCGGGGAATCACATTCTTGCTTTTACTCTTTTTGTGGATTGAGACAGGAAAACGCATTTGCAGGGCTTGTTCTCTCTCTGCACAGATAGCTCAAACTTCTAATTGGATTTATCTCTGTGCTATGGCTTGTCACATAGCAGGTGTGCTCTTTTACACTATTTGCATTAACCTTGATTTCTAGTGAAAGAAGTAATGACTGCTGCATGTATAAGTGAACAATGCTAACATCTGCCCACGTTCAAATAAGGTGGAAGAATTCAGCGTTTTGTTTTACAGTGGTGTCTGTATTACTTTTTTCAATTTTTATTATTTCAAGTTCTTTAAGGATAAGAATTTAGCATAAATAATTCTCAACAGCCCACGGACCTACCTATTGTACCAACATCTGCTATACATTAATTTTTACAGTATTAGCTGCAACAGTAAAATGGAAGCCTGTGCAGTTTCTCTGTGTAATTTAACATAATGTACAAATTGCAGTCTCAGCTGTGCAAGGTACCCAATATGAACTAGTTTCTTTTTGGTTTTCTCTGTCTTGACTCTACATATGACTCCAACATCTCTAATAAAGGAGATTACGTTCTGATGTAGAATGTACTTACGTGCTAAAATACTAATACCCATTTTTTCTTTCCAAACTCTTTTATGCGAACATGCATATCGAAGACTATGAAGAAGAATCTCCAATAAGAGTCTTACATGACCTCCATTGTGAAATGAGAACTCTGAAGGTAACATCTTCATTCACTTCCTTCTTGAAAAATTGCTGGCTGTGGGGTGGGTGTTCCATAAACCTATGGTTCTATTTTTTATCATTAAGCCACAATACAGCTATGTTAGCAGTTCTGACCCTTATTTTTATTCATTTTTCTCTAATTATAATGGCTGTAGGTGACAGGGTAGTGCCCAAAAATTTTTGGGTAACTTAAAGTAGATTCAGCACTGTTTATTAGTTTGCAGTCGCTGTTGTTGCTCGGATCAGCTGGAGACAAAGGTAAAAGGGAAGCTGTAGCTGTGCCAGGGCGTAGGTATAGGGGAGAATGACTCAGGAGCAGTAGCTCCCTAGAGAAGAGGTATGCTTGCTTGTGTTCAATGACTAGCACTTAGAATCAAGAAAACCTTCACAGAACTTTCAGTACCTTCAGCCATTAAACTTGTAAATAATGTTCTTTATTTCTTTAATAGAAGTAGGAAAAATCGGCTATAGAAATGAGCAAGTGTAGAAATAATTGAGAAGTAAGCTAGGATATAAACTTGAGGTTTACTACCTGCTCTGCACAAGTTCTTTGTATGTAGGGGACTAAGAGTCCAAACTAACTGCTGTTATCTCATGTTTTTATGGAGTAAAAGCATATATGTTTGTTTGAGAGATTACCAGTAAGTAGTTATCATACTGCGAACAGTTTAACTTTTGTAAGTTTTTGTATGCTCATGCCCTATGTATTCCTGATACTTTGTAACCTGGATTTCAGGTATAGATAAGACCTAAATTTGCTGCTTATCTTTGCCCGAATTGCTGTTCAACACTTATTCCCAAAACACTTCATGTGTAAACAATTACCATGTGGTGATTTGAAAACCAGTATCTGTTTCCCTCCTCCCCTGCATCCCCAAAGGAAGATGTTAATGCCAGTCTTGGTAAGAGTTGTTCTGAAAAACAAGCAATTCATGACTTTATGAAGGCAAGTGAAATATTGATGCAAAGAAATGCAGCAGATCTTGGAAAAATAAGAGAGCTGTTCCAGAAATATGGCTACAAACCACATCTCAAAGACTCTACAGGTAATATTTCTTGGCAATATAGTATGTGAAGGCAAATGTAATTTTCTAAAATGTTTCTCTTTAGCTATGTGTATACTTCCATTAATTAAGAGGTCAAGTATGTTTATGTTGTTTGCTCTATAATAATATCCAGAGGGTGAAATATTCTGTTGTCATTTGTGCCGTAAGAATAAACCGAAGTACAAAAACTTTAAAGTTAGATCTCCTGGTGTGCTTTTAAGTTAGTGTACGGTTGGGTTTTTTTTCTCTAGTAATAGTTATACTCCGAAAACAGGTTAGCAAACATGTTTTGGTAACCCAGAGAATTATGCTGCTTCAGCTTTTTGTGCATGGGAAACTATTGTAGATGTATCTAAATTGGTTCGTGTTCATATGGGATGATTCCATTAAATCACCATAGAGAAAATCTTAAAATAATGTGCTCCACAGCACAAATAGGACAAAGGAAGCACATACAGGGATTAGGTGATGTGTGGCAATCTATGAAGCAGCAGTAGCTTGATTGATTGAGGGAAGGGGGATCCTTAATGGAGTCAGAAAGTGCACACGCACCTATGTGAAAAATCAAGAAATGACAAATGAGTTTAAAATTCTGTAACTCTCAGTACTATACATATGGCTTTCAGTATCAAGGGCCCAATCAATCTTCAAGAAGTCTTTGGCAGGGCATGCCTTAACCTTCCCCTGAGCATTATCCAGTCATTACACAAAACAAAATTGGGAATTGTGGTCATGGACCATATTCACCTCTGAGTTAAGCTACTGCAACTGTTTTACAAAGATATGGCAGAAGGCACTAATTTTATAGTACCTTTCTTCCTGTCCTCTCTCTGCCTTTAAAGAAGACTACAAACAGAAAAACAAGGTTAATTTATTTTAAGATATATTTTTAAGTGTATCTGAACACGTAAAAATGTTTATTTTATATACATAAAAATGTAATGCCTCTGCCATATTATTTTAAATAGTGCTTTTTTTCCCCCTCTCTGCTTCTTAACATCGTGCAGGAATTCACAAACATTTGGGGGTGTTTCAGTTTATCCAACTACAGAAATGTACAAATTACACATTTGCTTATTTCTGCAGTGAACGACTCTCGTTATCTGAAAAGCAACCCTCTTTCATGAGTTTTTAGTTGCTGCTTCATAACCTTTCTTCAATATTGTTTTTCTGAAGAATGATCTTTCTAGTACTGTATGCAGCTTTTGCTCTTTCCCCAAAACCATTTTCAATTCTATACAAACTTTGTTTTCATTGTTATTTACGTTGTACATTTTTAATGAATTTCCACTCTTGCACTGAAATAAAAACAAATAAATATATTTAAGATTAGCACTTCCTGCCTGCTCCATGTAGGGAGATAAATTCTATTAAAAAATACATTTGTGTAACAAAATTTTTCAATTTCATTTTTCCTAGAAATATTTTCCAATAGAGTGAAATACAGTAAATGTGTGACCTGTGTTAAAAATATAGCTTAGCCTGATATGAGCTTTTGATGTCTGTTGTAGCTTTAAGTTCATTGCTTTGAAATGAAAGAAGGAATTTCTTTTTTACAATAAGAAATTAAAAAAGGGGGTGAGAGAAATGCCAATTTATCTTATAAATTCTTAAATCAGAAACTTCTGACATGACTTTTTTTTTCTAATTACTTTTCTCAAACAGAAGAGGAGGAAGAAGTTAACAGTGATTTGGCAGTGTCTGTCCAGAATAAATCTGATGAAGAAAAAGCGGATGATGTATCTCATGCTCCTGCTTGTACTGAGAAGCCACCGGTGCCCAAAGACCCACTGCGTAACCCCCAGCTTTCTGATTTTGGTCTTTCACAATATGCGTTCTCCAGGCCTTGGAGTGCAGTGAAAGGACAACGTGCAACAAATGCACATCAAGAAAATTCAAAGAACAGAACTCTTCTAAAAACACAGAGCCCCTGTATTTTGCCCAAAACACCAAAATGTATGCTTAAGATGGACGATTATGAGTGTGCAACACCAAAACTTGAACACTTTGGCATTAGTGAACATACCATGTGTATGAATGAAGATTTTACAATGTCACTTATTCGTAAAGCTGCTCAGACAAGCAAGAAGTGAGTAAATTACTTAAGTTCAGATTGTTTCTCTACTGAACTTCCTGTAGTTTATTCTTGCTGTACTAACTTCTTGCTGCTATTGCTCTTCTCTTTTTCTTCGAGTAGGTGACATCATTATGTACAAGCTACTTAGTCCCGTGTCTTTATTCAACTCTCTGTGTGTCTTTTCATGTGCCCTTTGCAGTGCCAAATGCTGCCAAGAAACACATCTTTTAATATCCTCCTTCCCTTGACTGCACCACAATAAGAATCTTCTGTACCCAATCTATTTACAGAGGGAAACTGCACAGTATATCTGTATATCTCTTGCTTTCCTTAACCTTGGATTTGAGGATGTGTTGTCTGCAGTAGATATTACATAGCCAATTTAAGTGTTCCAAAAGCTTTAGGAATATAGACCCAGAAAAAGCTTATAAAGTATTCAGTAAAATTCCTCATTGCAGAAACAGTGTATTATATCTTACATTATCCAGCCCCACCTTACAAGCAGTCAGCTCTCTTTTCTCCAGTCTTCTGTTGAAAAGACATCTCCGGATTTTCACTGTCTTCACTGTTCTAATTAAAATTTAAAAGAAAATAATTTGCAGTAGTGAGGTGTAGAACACCTTAGCAGTGAAAACATCCATTTTCTTTTAAAATAGTTTTCAGATCTCTCCTTTTGAATAGTTATGTAAATACTATAACATTATAACATCTATAAAGCTTTGTAGTATCTGAATTGTAACAACAGGAAAACTGTTACTGAATCCTGAAAGAGATTAATTCAAAAATCACTCCCTCAAATAACACTTTGAAAATAGTTTCAGCTTATCACACAATTTAAGTTCTTTTGCTATCTATAACTTTTTGTGGTTTTGTACTACTTTTCCTATTTGATAAGAACTGTTTTAAATGGGATCTTCAGCTCTAGTTATGGCTGTAATTTATAAATGGATACATCCACAAACGTAGATTCTATTTCTGTGGCTTCTAGTAAAGCAGTTAGGCAGTCCACTAGCAATATTTATATATAATACCAGGAAAAAAAAGTAAAATCACACTATCAGTCTTCTGTACCCTAGTGATAATACTAAAATTCTGTATAGAAGTAGTTATAGCATGATTGCACTTTAATACCTCATTGTTATTAATGACCAAAACAGATGGGCACACATTAATTGTGACTAAAGCTGCGTATCGATTCAGAATTAGTGGCATATATAAGAGTTCATGACATTAAGTCATTAGAGTTGACATGTTTAACTATCTTTTAGCTAATTTGCTTATTTTGCATCATTATTTTAGAGTTAGCTTGAAGTTCAATCAGAAAGGTTGAAACAATTATACAGCTTGTTACCTCCAAGAAGCACTCATTTCACCTCTTGGTGAGAAAGCTCAGCATGTTAAATGGGCAGAATGCTAAGGCAACCAATTTAAAAAAAATAATAAAAGAAAGATATTTTTTCACTGGATAATGGGCAGAATCTCTTCCTTGAGAATCAGATAAGCAAAAAAAAGTAGTATAAATGAGATAGCCTTATACGTGTAGTTTCCAGGTACAAAGACTTGTAATAATTCTGACTTTCTTGGAGACAGTCTTGCCCTTCCACAGGCTTTGCTCGTGACAGCCAGGTCTTGTGCCTACCTGAAATCTGTCTAGCAGCTGTGCATTATGTGAAAACCACTTTAAAAGTTCTTAAAAATATGTAGTAGATCTCAACTCCTCCAACATTATTTTTCAGGTTTTTGGTTTTGAAGCAGGTTAAAAGAACAATATGCTTCAGTGCACCTGCTAGAAAACTGAAACCAAAAGTAATTAGGAAATAAAAGAAGGAGAATAAAAAAAAAAAAGGAAAGTGTCTGAACAAAAGTGTTTGTTATAGTTGTTCTCCATTGTAAAAACTAAAAATCATGTAGTTTCAGGTATCTAGAATACTTTAAAGGCAAAACTGACTTGAAACAATTTTTTTGTTTGTTTTTTACTCAAAATTTAATCTGTGTTCAACTAAGTAAAATATACTGCCTCGAATGAATTTTTTTTTTTTTAAAGCTTAGGCTTTTTGTAGAGAAGTTCTGTATCTGGTTCTCATAGTTAAGATAACTTTTTGAATATTTAAGCTATCTTATAGACACACTTTTGTGTAGAGTTTAGGTAAATTTCCACTTTTTGTCTGGTATTGTCTCTTAACTGCCTAGATCCTTATTCCACTAGAATATCTTGGATATGAAAAAAGAATTTAAAAAATTTCAGTTTCTAGTTTTGTGGAATTGATACTAAATGGCTTTTTACTCTGAAGTCGGCTAGTGATTAACATAAGTAATCTTATGAAAAATTTAATTAAAAATCTTTAGTGTTCGCAATAACATTAGTAGGTCAAGAGCAAAAAATATTGCCTCTTGTTTAGAATTTTGTAGGCAACAGGCAATTCAAAATAAAATAGACTGTACCCCTAGCACGGAATTGATCATCTGCAATGAAGCAAATTGATCCTACCCTGGACACTTTTTGTTTGTTTCGTTTGGGGTTTTTTTAATGCCTTGGATTGAAATCTTAGTGTATTTGATAATTTGTGGATGGACCGAACATTTGCATGCAACAAATTGCTGCAGTAGAATCACAGATGAAAAATATATAAAAAAAAAAAAATCTTTGAGGAAATTATTTTTTGACTTGCATGTTGATGAACAAATACTAGAAAAGTGATCAGGTTGACAGTATTCCTTTAATTGTGATTTCCTTGTATTACTTGAGAGTTAATTGAGGGTTTTGGTTTTCAGGTTGGCTAAAAATGATCATGAAGTGAATATAGCAGAAATGACATCCAGGAAAATCATGGTTACTCCTGGGCAAAAACCAAAAGTGACAGCGGATAATGGTAAGTTAAAAATATGTGAAATAGATATACATATGCATTTTTTACGTAATGCATGTGTAAATGCATTGTGAACATATGGTAAGCTTTTAAACTGTGTTTCTTGTCAAATAAAGTTAATTCAGGCCCAGTCGTTGTATCAGTACTAATGTGTAGAAAATGAAATGTTGGTGGCTTCTATGGGAAAGTCTCTCACTTCAGTATAAATCTTTGCTTATTCTTCTCATATCCATCTAGAATTATGCAGAGGGATCCATCATTTTGTAACTGCAACTTATCATTATTTGAAATGGATGTCATATCTAAGCATGTGAAGGAAGAGAAGGTTATCAGGAATGGTCAACATGGATTCACCAAGCGGAAATCATGCTTGACCAATCTGAGAGCCTTCTGTGATGGCATGACTGGCTGACTAGCTGAGGGGAGAGCAGCGGATGTTGTGTATCTCGACTTTAGCAAGGCTTTTGACACTGTCTCCCATAACATCCTCATAGGTAAGCTTAGGAAGTGTGGGTTAGATGAGTGGACAGTGAGGTGGACTGAGAATACCAGCTAAAATGATACAGGCCCTTAGAATATGTAAATCTATGAAAAGCTAATAGACTCAGAAAACTAAACTGGAGCACTGGAACTGATAATAATTAAGTGTGTGTGTGTACGTTTAATTTTTTTTCCCCACTCCTAATTTCAGCAGCTGACTGGATGGCTTCTCCTATGATACTTGTGTTCTGTACTCCTGATATGAAAACCCCTTCCCGAACAAATCGCACATTATCAAGGTCACCAGAGACAAATGAACTGCCTCATCCCACTCAAACACCACAGTTTCCAGATTTTGAAACAAGATGGCTAAAAACAGAAGCTAAGGTAGTAAATAGCAATCATGTACTTTTTCACACACTTTTTAGCACAAGCAGTTTTTCAAATGTCAGTTTGGGATTCTTTTCAAATACTACATTTTCTTGTGTGATTGTAGATCTTTCTAATGGTAATTTTGTAAGAACACTTATTAAATACTTTACCTAAGATAAGTAAGTTAACTGAAGGCATGTAATATCTCTTTTGCAGCAGGTAAAACAGGGGGAAAAGATTGAGCCTGTGACAAAGAATGATGCAACAGGTAAACAAGACATAGAAGATAGTATTCCTTCTGCTGTGAGCTCTAATGAGTATCTTAAACATTTTGAAGACCCTTCTCCTCCCGAAATAAAACACTATGACCAGTTACTCAATACTCCTCCAGCTCCAGAAATAACAAGGATACCAGATGATGTTCTACAGGTTAGCTGATATACTTTTACTATTTTGACATTAAAACTATTTAAGGAAAAAAATTAAAAGGGCTTAGTTCTATCAAATTTTGTTATTCAAAAATAAAGTTATTTGCTATTTATTGAAAATGTATAAACTGTAATCTTGTTTTGAGTTCTTAGGTATCTTTTTTTATTCCCTTTTAATGTTTCCTGTAGATTCTGTCCAAGTACAATCATAGAGTAGACTCTTCTAAAGCTAAGGAAATGGAGACCAAGGCAGGAAATACTACAAGGTATGAAAGTGACTTCACTGATTCCTGCAACAAAGAAAACAGGTATGATCAAACTTTACAAATTTGGTTAAGTAACTTAATTTGGAGGAGCTATGAAAATGCTTTAACGCATTTAGAAACTCATGCAGCTGCTTGCTTTTGTTGCCATGACTAAATAACTATTCTTTGGCATGTTATCTGACTTCCTTTATTATAGAGAACAACTATTCTAATCAATGATGTGTTTGAATCCTCCCAACTTAAAAANTCTGCAGGTGTATTTTGCTTTGTGTCAATCAAAGCACTGGTGAATGCTTTCTTCTGAGTAAATTTAGGCAACAAAACAAAGGAATTGGAGAAAAGTCTATAAGTGATGACCGATTTCACAGTTGTTTTGTCGAAGACAAATTTATTTGAAATGCAAAGCCACCTTATGAATAATATGTGAGGTGAAATTAGTCTACAATAAGTATTAGTAATCTTTGAACAATGGGATAATAGCTTTAAAAAGAACTCGGATCAATTTGAATAGAAAGAAGTTTTTGTGACAATTTGGTCAAGTGTAGATATTCCTGATCCAATGTAATGTATTGGATCTTGTTGATTATTTGTTAAACTTGGGGTCAGTAGAGATTATTTAGGTAAGAGGTACAAGGAACATGTATGGAGTCAAATAATAATCAGAACAACTCAGAATGAGACTGATAAAAGTAGATATCTTAATATACTTGGAGTTGGAATCCATTTGAGTAATCAAATGGAGCAAAGCTCTTACTTTAGCTGACCCTTCCTTTTTTCTTGTCAAGATAATAAATAAAAAAAAGTTTTCAACGTTTATGTCTTCTGCTAATTCAAAATATGATTGATATAAGTAGTTCATGAACTCTCCTGGATATATTTGCAGAGGATATCCTGGACTTTTCAAGCCAAACATTTGAAAGCAAGCTGAAGACCATGTTGAGACTGTTTCACATTCATGGATCTTATCACTGAATCACAACCTCAACAAGCAAAAGAAAATACTGGTGGGAAGAAAGAGCTGTACAAAGGAAAAGCTTTTTTAATGTAGGAAGTTTGATGTAGATAAACTTGTTTGCATGAACAACTTGTGCTTAATTTTTAATTTAAATTATTGACAAAATCTGTTGGGGGGTTTTAAATATATGCTTCAAAGAGGACTGGGGTCATGTATAGGGTAGTACTGCAGTTGTTTCACCTGATTCTCATTGTTGTCTGCTTGCATTTGCAGCAGGCTGTAGAGAATGTAGTTAGGTTGCAATGAAGGGAAAATCCAGTATATTCCCCCCAGAAAGTGGATATCTCTGGCCATTCTGGTGACACTGTACATCTTTTCAGGGCTGTGCTTGGAAGTGTAGTACTTCAACAGTATTTGGTATCTTCAACAGAAACAAGTCTTTATGTGAAGAGTAACTGCTGTTTAAAGCACTTCTGTGCTATTAGCCTGATGCAGAATAGGTCTGAAATGTCTTAGTATTGCAGAAGTGACTATCTGTTACCTCTCTGATGGACAGGTATTTCTTATGCTGCTGCTTCTTTCTTATTTTAGTTTTCTTACATTGATATCATATGCTGTACATCTCTTTTTCTTTTGACAACCTAACCTCTGTAACTCTAAAAGGTGACTCTAGCTCGAATAAGAATTATTTGAAAACATATTGTGCAATTGGTACTGCTTATATATGTCTTCAACTGCTGGAAATATTTGCTGGCAGGCATGTAGGTGACTGCTTACTCTCCTGCACCGCTGCCATGTGTGTTCTGTAAGTGGTGGTGTCACTTGTAAACATGCACATCTATCCCTCTAGTAAGCTGACCAAGCTTGAGTTCTCAGAGCTGTTGGGTGCTTTTTTTGGTATCTTGTAGTCATTGGGATTTTTTTTCCACCAGAGATTTTACTTTTGTCCATAAGAAATCCCAACTAGGTATGCCTGTTTGAAGCCAGTTTGCCACTTCTGGTGTCAGCTGTTCCTCTGAGTGACTCCAGGACTGCTTTTACCAGCTGTATGTGGTCTTCCTGTTGATGGCCAAAATCCTGTCATTTATATGAGGGTAGGCATGCAACACGTGAGATGGGAGAGACTGTCCCAGGAGATGGGGAGAAGAGTATGCTTTTCTGAAGTTTCTGAACACAGCTCCACGTTTTTTATTATTTTTGTTTTTAAGTCCTTGGGATATGCAAACATTTGGAGATACCCAGAAGTGTTTCTCCAGTTGATTAGGTGGACTTATCCTGGCTAAAACCTAGCAAGTAAAGGAGCCTTTTTCCTTCTATTCCAATCATTCTCTGGGATAAGCATACATTAAATTAACTGGAGAAGCTGATTTTCTACTAGTTCTGGCCTGAGCGCACTGTCATTTTTCTGTGGTAGCTTCTGTTGAAAAATGTCTGTAGTATTATTATGTGTCAGTCTTTGAGCTTGATCAACACTTTTGAAAACTAAATAAATGTCTCTGATGCTTGGTGGCTGCTTGCAAAACTAATCATCTGCGGCTATAAAAGCAGGCACTTGTTGTACCCAACTCCTTCAGAGAGTGAAGGCCAGACCTGCTTCCAGCATCTTCACAGACTAAAACTATTTAATGGGCTGGCTGCTAGTCATGGAATTTCATGGTTGTAAAAAGGTACAATGTATTCTGCTGCAAAGCAAGAATCTTTCAGCCAGACAGATTTATCAGCACTATACAGGAGGGGTTTCGCAGCCTGCATTCTTCCTCCACTGTGCTGCATAGCTACTTTATTGCCATGAAGCAATCCAGATATCCTGAAAGACTCTATTTATAATCAAATGGAACAAGCAGCACTACTGTCCTGGACCTTGCTCTATTCCTGCCCCTCCCTCCTCCCCCCACCCTCCCTTCAACTAAAGAAATTCCCAAAAGTGTTTATAAATGTCTTGAGAACAGCTCTGCACTCTACTGCCCTTTCTTCCATTAGGGACCTGTAGAGTTGTATCCAGCAGTTCTGGGGTTCTCACCGTAAGCCACTGGCATAATTTTTCTTGCCTGTTAAATAACATTTTCTGCTATGTTTCATAGCTATTTCATTAACTAATATGAAAGGGATTCAATTAATATTTTGAGATACAAATTATCTTCAAGATGACAATTGAAATCTTAAAATCTTCTGGTCTACTCAAGCTATTGTGACATGATGCTGGCATGGGACTTTTTGGAATCTAGAAATGAAGCTTTACTAGTTAGTCTTGTTTTTCTTGTCTACAATATTATCCTAATACAAGTAATATTGCTGGTTTTATTTATGTTGTTCTTTGTAGCATGACTATTGCTCTGAGGTGGGTATAATCAGAGCAGCGAAACAAAAACTAGTTTTGGTTTGTCATGCTTTACCTTTGAAAACCTTTTAGGTTTCAGTAAGGCCTAAGCAGTAGTTTGAGTATCAGGGGTGGAGAGAGAAAAGTTGGCAGAAGTGAAAGCTTAAGCAGTGTTGCAAACTGATCTGTATTCAAAGTAAGCTGGAGGGGGTGGGGTGGAAAGTTTTGTGGGTTTTTTTGTCTTTTTTTTTATTCCTACTCAGATTGGTTTTCTCACACAGGTGTCTGTGTGGCCATCTGATAAACTGCACGTGTTCAAACACTGGAACAACCAAGGATGTAACCATGGGGCCAGAGGAGGTTGAGACTCCCCTTAATCCAGTATTGCTGCGGAAGAAAAGCTCACCCCGCTGTGCACTTCAATATGACATGTCAGAGTGGGAATAATGAAAAGAACTTAAAAGTTGCATGTTGGTTTGTTGGATGAAATTGATTGCAGCATTGGCCTGTCAGAAAGTGCAGTTTGGATAAACAGTAGCTAAATAAGTAGCAAGTGCAGTAGTTCTGTAAGGGACAGTCCTCACCTGAAAACAGGGGGAGTTGATTCAAACTGCAGTTCTGTGTTGTGCTTAATCCAGTTTTACTGGGGGCTCCTTCCACTAGAGGCTCTTTCACCACTTTTTGTGCACGGGATTTAGAGGTCCTGCAGTTCTATGATGGATTCCTTCTACTTGCTGAGCAACTGAAAGGCTAATTAATTTTTCTAGCTTATCCTCTCTAACAGTAATCACACAGGCAGAAGCTGAGTTTGTGGTTGCTAGATCGGATGGAAGGATGAGAATGGGATCACATTCTCTATCAGTAGCCTGTAGTCAGAAAAGACTGAACCCAGCACAAAATTGCACTTCAAGGTTTAGGGACATCTAGGAAGCAACCAAAAAAGCATAGCCTTTAGTTTTCCTTCACTTGCTGTGGTACTTAATTTTTTTTTTTTCATATATGTATATCAAATGTGTCAGCTAACAAAAGCTTCTCTCCATAGTCCCATTTGTTGTCAAAGGAGCATCTCAATTGTTCTGCCTTGTAAGCCCAGTTAAGTGGTCAACACTTCCTTATCTTAGAAATATTTTGTTTGAGGTTAAATTATAAATATAGATCTTGCAGTGAAATGAAACTTCCCAGATGGCTGTCAAATGGAAAAATGACAAGCATCACTTTAGTACCTCCTGTTCTGCTTTTATTGATGTTTTTTATAAATCAGTAGAGCAGTAACTGGAATCCAGGCTTCCTTGGTTATTTAAAGCATCATGGATGCTTTAGACTTTTGGTAAGATGTGATATTCGCTTTGTTCCCTGTTGTCAGTATTTGGATGTTCCAGTACTCATGGTGGTTGCATGTGCTCCAGCAACAGCTGTAGCTGATGTTGGAGCTGCCTTATATTTTGGGAGTACCTTGTTTCCCTATGGGACAGTAATACAGAGACTGTGGCATTTATAAGGAGCAATGACAACATCCAGTGGCCGCACTATGGAATCGCATGTACACCAGTCCACAGGAATACAGTTTCCTACCAGGAAGACATCAGTCACTGCTGGCCGTATTATCTATCAACTTAACATGAAAGTTCACACTGTTCTTACAGTAATATCCACTTTTACAAAGGGGCAGTTGACATCATGGTAGGGAGATGACCAGGTCCGTCAGTCTCTTTGATCTTGTCTTGCCTAATGCAAGCTGAAGGGTTTAAAAAACAAATATGCACACCCAGAAGATGTGGTGATACACAGGTGTTTCTCCTGGGGAGAGACCAAGGGAAGGATAGTTTGCCAAATGCCCAGCAGGAAGGTGTTCAAATACTTTCATAATTCCTGGCTTAAAGCCCTGTGGTTACACTCCCTAAAGATAGTTGATGCAAGGGTTATAAGCCAATCTAAGGCCCTGCTGCTCGGTCCTGCCTTTCCTCTCCCGCAGCTGCTGGTCCCACGCCCTCAGTTTCATCACTGTTGTGGCTGCAGGGGAAGCCATTCCTGCTTACCCAGCCACCAGGAGCTAATTGTTGTTTTCCAAGGTTAAATTATTCATGGACTCTGCACGCTGACCCAAATCACTGCTCACCTGTGAAGGCACGGACAGGTGTTGAGGCAAGAGGAGGGAAGGGCGGAGGCAGTGGGAGCCAGGACATCCTCCTTCACTGTCAGCTTAAGATGCTCCAGGAACTGTATCCTGTCTCTCTGCTTTAGTAAGGTTTCCTGAGGCTGTTGTCCTGTGAGCACTTCTATGGCAGCTGAAGCAGTTCCTCTTCTTCACCCCACCACCTCTTGCTGCTGCTCCCAAACCCTCCTCCTGGGGCAACTGCTTGGGTGGTTGTGCCTGAATTAGGCTGAAGAGGACACAGCTGCCGTGACAAACCTCACCCTTGCAAGATGGCCCCATAGGTGCAGGGTGGTGTGGTTCAGTCCTGGCTGTGTAGACTGTTGTGATGTGGTGTTGGTGGGACCATATTTCAAACGTTTAGTACTCTTACATGCATGTTTCCCTTCTCCTTTTCAAGCATAAGCTTCCTGCTCTCCAGTGCAGTTCTTAAACCAAAGGCAGCAGAAGTGTGGCATGGTTGCCAACAGGCCCTCATCTAGGTGAGGGCTGTGGGATGGTGCACAGCCCCAGCTGAGCAGGGTGTTGGTACAGGACTGCCGCATACCTGGTGCTGTTCTTCAAATGCCCTACCTGGGACCACTGCTGGGGCTCTCCCCTCCTGTCCTCTGAATTCGGGGGTATGTGCTTCATGGCTTTCAGCTAGAAGACTAGAAGGAAAAGGGTCAGCTAGGCTTGCTCCTGTCTCTTGCTTAGCAACAGAGTACTGGCACGTCTTCTGTATCTCCTAAATGTGCACTGAGGACTCAAGGAAAGGAAAGCTTGGATCCAACAGCAGGGTTGTCTGGGGCAGGTGAAGATTTCAGGCCCCTGTTATAGTATCTGTAAGCCTGAAGACTCTAACTCATGTTTGCCTGAAGCACGTGGTGGGGAATTTGTGCCTCAGGCAGCACTAAGGAGCTCACACAGAAGTGTCCTCGAGGCTGTCACTTGCGGCATTCACTGGATTTTCTTGCCAAGTGTTGAAAAGGTCAAGTGAGTTTTTGGGCCAGGATGCCTCTACTTAAGCCTGTCAGCTCTGTGAGACTGGAAACACCCTAGCGAGGGTCCCAAACACCCTGGCCCCTCTGAACCCTCCAGCCCTTAGCCATTTTTTATCTCCCATGCCTTGCCTGGTATGCCAGCCAGACACCACCTCCTTGTCACCGACAGGTCTTCGTGGCCAGGCACAGTGCCTGCTGTGCCCCACACCACACAGGTGTTTGACAGTTCACATTCCTCAGTGTCCTGTTCTGTCGGAGGAGCTGATGCTTTTTTTTTAACCCAGACGATCTGCTGCAATGTCTCAGCCCTTGTGTCTGGATGACAGCAGCAGGTAACTGGATCACTTTGGTTTTGGTCGTGTCTTGGCTGTCGCATTACTTACAGCGCTGTTCTTTGAACACAACCGTAGCTGTTGTCATTCGTTTGTTCTGACACAACAAACTTTCTGAGACCGTCTCATTTTTCCATGCTTTTCATCACAAGAGTGAGACCTTGGTGATAATGCTTAGTGTTTTCCTGTTGCATCAGGACTGTTTCTGCTTTTTCCAGAGCAGTGAAACAAAACTTAAGTCCTCACACCTGCTGTGGTCCGATGGAGAACGCAGTGCTGGAGCAAGGAGTGTGTCTGATGCAGCCCCGGTTATTGACAAAGTGTGTGTGTGAGCCTTGTCCTCACTACTTACCTAGGGAGGGACTTAGCCCAGACACCAGTTCCTCCCCCAGAGATGCAGCCAGCTGCTCCCAAAAGCACCGCAGAAAAGCTTTTATAAGGGTCATGCTGCCACAGTAGGGAGCTGACTAGGTCCGTGAAGCCCTTTGATCTTATCTAATTCAAGTTGAGATATGAGGGGAAGTTGCCTTGATTTCATAGCTGGGTCCATTTGACTGCCCCCAGGCGAGGGGCGCAGGGCAGCTGTGGCCCTGGCTGGCTCAGCCGGCTCACTGCTGCAGCCACATGGGCCAGGGCTCAGAGGCGCCGGAGACCTGCACGAGTGGCCCAGGAGTTTGTCACCGGTTAAAGGCATAGAAAAACTGAGCCCCTCTGAGGAAGGACAGGGACAAGGTGAGGACTGGAGGGTCACCTGCAAAGAGAGGGGAGAGATGTGGTATCCCTGGAGGGGTCTGGGCAGGAGCCGAGAACTGCGGGCAGTGCTGGGGGGGGGCAGGGTTTACCGCTAAGAAATTATGTCAGGAAACCTTTTTTTGAAAACTATCATCCTAGTTCTTTGCTTTATGCAGCTGGGAGATAAAAAGAGCTGTGGAGGGGTGGTTGCTGGTGAAAGTGCAGAGACAAAACTGAGAGTTGTGTCTGTCAGGGCTTAAAGCATCCAAAAAGGAAAGGGAAAAAATACATCTCATCCAGCTGCCTTGATAAGGGACAAAAATTCCTCATGAAATTGCTGCATACAAAGCAAGTCCTGTGGATTGACAGGTCTGGTTGTAGTGTTGTCTACATTACTTTGCTTCCTGAGCATATGGGATTGCTCGCTGTTGTTGAGTTTTAAGACCATGTTTTATTTTCCCTGAACCAGTGTGCTGTACATATTTTGCTCTTTTTAGGGACTGACATCCTTCCTCAGCTTTTATAGTAGCTTGGAAAGAGACACACAACTTTGTTACTGAGTAAATTCCCTCCTGTGCAGTAGAAGCTCAACAAGTGATAACTTTAACTTACCATTCTACCTCTTGCAACATCTGGATGGTTGTACCCAGTACTGTCTCTTCTCACAGCTGCTCGCTGTATACCAATGGCCGAGTTCAAAACTGCTGCTGTTGGCCTCAATTGCATAGTGGATTTTTGATGTAGGGAATCCTAACAGCGCTGATCGCTCAAGTGTCTTTTCCCCATAAAAATAGGTACATAAAGTTGAACTTTTTTCACTTCTGCATTACCTTTCTGTATGAAGCACAAGTATTTGAGGGCAAATCTCTTTCTCAAGAGACATTTAGCCCGAAGCAGCCAGGGAAGAGGTCAGCTGAGGTTTATACTTCCATGGAAGTCATGCGAAGGTGAACTCCACGCCTAAGTACTCAAGCTGAAGGATTTGCTACTGAAGGCAGGTCTGCATGTTCATTTCCTGGGGACTTTGCCACCGAAGATAAAGCCAGTATGTTGTTCCTCTTTTTCTCTAAGGTGTGTGCAGACCTGCCCCTACCCTCAATGGGCCACATCTCCCATTCCAGCAGCAAAGCTGAGCCTCCCAGAGCAGCTGAGTCACAGACATGGGCTCCCTTGCTGCTGTTGCCTTATATACTGACATTTAATTTTGATAATTATCCTTAAATGCAATTGAAGCAAAAACCAGGACAGAAAAAGGAGGAAATGCCCATTTTCCTGTGTACCTTTAATGGCAGGTCTGTCATGGCTTCAGTGGGAGGCTGTGCAATGCTGTAATTACATGCTGGATGCTCAGGGCTCGCAGCCCGGGGACAGATGGAGCCTGCTCTAAGACCAGAGGCACCTACATGTCTCAAGATCTCCCCCTGCAGTGACAGAAGAAACTGGCAAGCACTGAACTAGGGGAAGCCACAGGTCCCATCTTCCAGTGCTGCACTGATTTCCTGGGAGATGAGCCACTGCTTCTTTCTCCTGCTCCTTAAGGTAGCAGGCAGCATCAGTTGCCTCCCAGAGAGCAGCGTCCATCCGGCAGACCAGCCTTCCAGTTTCCCCATGGACAACCAAGACCCCTTAGCTACCCCTTCCTCTATTTTGAGGTTCTGGAAGCTGGCCACTACCACCCTCAACACCCTCCAGCTTCATCAGTAACTTTTAACACAGAACAGCCTTGAACCTTGATAGCTCACTGCTCCTTGGCTTTGCCCCGACACCCAAGGGTTACAGTAAATTGAGAAACTGGTGCTCAGTACAAGCTGCAAGTATTTATGAAAATTATGTTACTGAGGCCTAAGCAGCAAGATTTACCCAGCTCAGAGTTGTCAGTGTATGGTTCAAAATCGTAGGTATTTGTTAGATGAAGATAACTAAGGGAAAGAGGCTACAGTATTCACCTTCCTTAGAGTCTGGAAGCCACAACTGGGTGCTGTCCTCCTAGTCAGTGTACACTGACAATATATTGCTTGTGGTCAACAGCCCGGGAGATCCAGGCATGTGAGCCAACTGCCTCCACTCCACAGGTCTGCTTGGCCAAGAGTCCAGCGGTCAGGGTCAGGACTCCCACACGTCCTGCCAGAGTGCAGACTCACTGCCTGACCTCTTCTCGGTTCATCTAAACTGCAGGCGAGAGCATCTCAGGGCAGAGCGCCTGCCATTGTATCTTCATTAGGAAATAGTTTTGCATGCTCCTTCGTCAACCTTGATCTGAAAACACTGGATTTCTTCTGGCCAGGTCTCTGGAGATACTCCCATCTTCCAAAACAGTAGTCTCCAAAAGTGGGGTGTGCAAGACAAGACAACCTCCAAAGTAGTATGCACACAAGTGGTATGCAGGAAGAAAATATTTTTGGAATCATTAATAAATACTATTTCAAAATATTTTTAAAGTATTTCACCTTTTTTCATTTCTATTTTCGTATCGTTTTAAAATGCACATAATATGGTAGTACATGTGTATCATTTATAAACAAACAATTTTGGGGGTGTACGCTCAAAAATGTTTTACTGATGGGGTGTGCAATCAAAACAAAGAGAGACGACTGTTCTAAAGAAAGCAAGATCTTGAAAGACAGCTTTATACCTTCTGTTTTTAAAGATGGCACTAATTCCTTCAGAATTCAAATAAGGATGATGTGCAAGTGTGCCAAACCACACCTTCCTCCAGTTAAGGCTCCTCAGTATCCTGGGATACACTGGTGCCACTGAGGCCACTCCCAGTCCATGGATGGGCATTGTCTTGGCACAAGACGGAGCAGCCCCTGGAAGCCGCAGTGGTCTGCCCTCACTCCCCTGCAGGACAGGCAGCCTTACACAGCTCATTTCTGACTTTCCCTGTCAGCAGGGAGCATAACACCGAGTTTACCTGCCTTCAATCACATGGCTCACAGGCTCATCCTCCAAAATCCAGACAGCAGTGGTTTAGAAAAATCCTCCTGTACAAGGAATCCCCGTGAGGACGCCTACCTCTACTCAACAAGCCCAAAAGTTACCAGATAAAGGCCCTGGCCCTCCTTTCAATATCAACTGCCGCTTAGAAGCCGACTTCCAAATTTCTCTGCAGAAATCCACTTTAACAAACAAACCAAACCACCACGCTATCAAAAGATTAATAACATCAACCTTTATTCCAAACAAGACAGAACTACAGAACACCTGTAATCCTTCTGGTCGTATTTTATGGAAGTCTTGAAACACTGGACACGCTGACTTACTGTTCAAACTATAACAATCAGGGATAGGATGATGGCACTGATAAAGATACATGTTTCTTCTAAACAAATAAACTAAAAGGTTTAAAAGTTAACTTTCATTTCTGATGCTTAGCTTTGTCTTCAGGTGTTCTTGCTTAGCAACAAAAGCAAAAAAAAAAAAGCCTGCTTTAGAACAGCAAGTAGGAATAAACAGAAGATATGATCATACAAAGAAGCAATAGCTTAGTATGGTCTCATGCGGCTTGATGGGGGCGGTGCACGATTCGGAGGAGTAATTGCTATATCCAAGTAGTCTCCTATCTGGAATTTCTGAGACTGCAATGTCATGGAATCATCTGTGCCCTTCCTGCCCGACATGGTACTGCCGATCTCCTTCACCCTGCGTGCAGGAGAGGAAAGGCCACGTAGTTAGCAGAGGCAAATCTCTCCAGATGCCCAGAACAGGAACTGTAGCGGCTCATGGCCACCCCCCCATGCCATCCCCTGCACTATATTTAACATTAAGCTACGTGCACAGGATGCTGGCGTTTTTCTCTCCGCTACCAGGTGCGCCAAGAAAAGCCACACCGAATCCTCTTTCTCACAGAGCAGAGGGGAGGGGGAACCTTGTCCCATATTAAATTAAATACTAGAGAGAACCCCTTGCCCCCTTCCATACACACACAGAACAAGACCCCACAGAGAAGGGCCTATCTACTGGTTGCTGACAAAGGTTGGCTCATACAGTTTTGCAAGATGGATACCTGCAACAGGATCACTGCTAAAACCCAAATACATTCTCAGATACCAGACCTACTACCCCTTATATAACCAGAAAGAAAGCTGTATCTTAAGCTGTAAGTCCATGTTCTGGTTGGTTACCAATAGAGCGACCAAAGCCTTCAAATCACACAGGCTCATTGTTCTGGGACCACATCAACAACGATGGCCACCAAGCAGGATGTAGTTTGCAGTGGTCATCATATAGTCTGCTATCAAGAACTTTAGAAATTTGATTTGTGCGCTCTGAACTTTAAAATCAGTGTTAATGAAAATTAATTTACTGCTCCGGTGACTGAAGTCTTCTGTTAACCCAGAGAAGAAATGCCATTTACCTATATCCAGGCCTCTTGAGATCTGTAAAAACAATTGCAAAGTTGAAGTGCGTGCCCTTCTTCCGTGCTTCCGGGTAGACTTCTTTCACTAAGCTCGTCAGCTCTTTCAGAGTGGCGTCCATCCTAGATTAAACAAAAACACAAAGCCATTCAAATTCTCAACAGCAGAAACAATAAAAAAAAAACCTTCCCCAACCCCACTTAAGGTGGAATCAACAGATTGTTACAACTTAATCATTCATTTCCTTGCCTTTGCATACTTTCTTTTGATACTTGAAGATAAGCAAGATCTTACATTTCAGCTACATGGTGAGCTATTGATTTCACAACGACACGGCATTTCAAACAATACATTTTGGTCTAACGATCAAGTGACAAGAAATTGCTCTAGTTATTGATTGGAACACCTGGCAGAATTCATCACTTATTGTACACTGGACGCAACATGGTGTAGTGCAAATGTGGTTCTAGCTGTATTAGCTTCTGATGCACCTCTGTGCCCATTTCAGCATCTGCTTTGCCATGTCTCCCAAGAGTAACTATTTAAACAACAGGGAACTTTTTTTTTTTAATGCATTTATACAATGAGTACTGTGTTTCCTCATCTAAGTTGGTATCCATGTTAAAATAGCTTATTGAATACCAAAGGAAATGTAGAAATAAAAGAGAAAAAAAAATGGTTTTCAATTTGCATAAGGTTTCCATCTCTGCCCTAACAGGCAGCACTCCTCCTCTTCCCAGCCTTCCACCAGACAAGTGCTAAAGCTCATTTCTAGAATTTCAAGAACAAAAGGACTCAATCATCACAACTAAAGCGGCTCTAATTATAAAGACTGTACACTCACTCCAAGCTTCAAGTAACCAAGGAGCAGTGTGTTGACAGACAATGCCCATTCTGACTTCTGCAGATGGCAACAGCTCAGACACCATCAATAGCCTGGACTGAGTCCATAAATCCCATTAAGAAGTCAATTAGAACTGCATGCTTTGCTAGCCACAAAAACGGATTTATTCAACCATAACGTACAAGTTATAACCCTACCAGACATCTTGAAGGAAAAATAACATTTTAAGAGTAGCATAATTCACTTTCGAAAGCATTCATCAAAACACTACAAACAAAAACTAATATGTCTGCAACACAGACTAACACATTTCTCCAAACTAAATTTGAAAACAATAAAAAGCAGCTCTGTTGAAGCACTGCTACTTGAGCAGACAAAAAGAAACACCTTACTCCACTCTGAAGAGCCTCTGACTTAAAACCAACACACCATTCACACAACAGCTCAAGCCTTATGGGACAACTATTTCTACTGAAAAAAACATGGCTGTTGGAACAAAATTTAAGCATTAGCTGAAGGAGAACCTCCGTATTGAACAAATTCGTTGTGATAACCAAACACAACACAAACCTCTGATTGCAAGCATCAGTAATTGGGCAACTCAACCGCAGTAAGTTTCAGTGCGCAGCAATCAGCACTTGGCTGAAGCTGCGCTTCCGCGGACGGAGCTGCCGTAGCCATAGGCATAAGCGCCGCATTTCAGCAGCAGCTGCCTTCCCCGGCGGAGCCGCCACCGCAGCGGAGCGCACACCTGCCCCCACGGAATCCTCCCCACGTTTCTCGCTTTAAACGAGGCCTATCAACGCCCCCTTGCAGCCGAGTACCGGACAAAGAGTTCAAGCCGGGCAAGCTTCCCGACACCACCGGCGGCCCCGCTCGCCTCCGTGCCCCAGGGCCGGGCGGGGGGGCCCGGGCCGCCGCCGGGCACGCACTCACCACGTGTAGATCTGCAGCTCGCTGGAGGGCACGTTGCCGCGGGAGAACTCGTCCATGCGGTGGTGCCGCCCGTTGTTGGTGGTGAAGACCCGAAGCAACAGCGGGCACGTCTGCGGGGCGAGGCGAGGATGAGGGGCCGGTCGCTATCCCCAGCCGCCCCCGCCCACCGAGGCA
>VWZL01003318.1:639230-664120 GCA_013396915.1 Stercorarius parasiticus
AGACGGAGGGGCAGACGGACGGACGGACGCCTGCGTCGGCGGGGGCGGCGCCCGTGGGGCACCGCTGTCTGGATCCCGGGAGCGGGCTGGGCAAGCGGCCGCAGGGCGAAGGGGCGGTTTACAGGAGGAGAGGATGTGGGGGTGCCCTCCGCCGCCGGCTGCCGCCGCCCCCCGCCCCGCCTCTCTCCTGGGCCTGAGGGGAAGGGTGGCGGGCGCCGCCCGGGGGCGGTGCTCGGGCTCCCGCCCACGGAGGGGTGGTGGGTCGTGGCCCCGCAGCCTGCCCCATCGCCACTGAGCCGCAACGCGCGTGAGCCGTGCTGCCGTGTGTTGGTCCGTCGGGGCCAGGCGGCGCCGACACCGGCCGCCCGAGTCCGGATCGGGGACCCGGTTCTGGCCGTGGCCCTGCTGGGTCTGTCAGCTCCCTGTTCCGGGGCAGTGTGGTGCTCCATAGTTGCCTGAGAGGACTTGACGCGGTTCTTCTAAAAACCTGTAAACATCAGAGTCGCTGATGTGAGCAGAGTATTGTGGTCTGCAGACTGGTGTGTCGGGGTTAGAGTGGGCTGCCCTGGGCCTCTCCTTGTTCTGCTTGGTGGTATGCTCAAGTGTTCTCCGAATCATTGCTTGTCTGTTCTAATACTTAGCAGCTTATTGAAAGCTTTTCTGATACTGATGCCTTTTGGAAAAAGCCACTTCTTCCCATATGGAGACAGATTTAAACAGATGTCTAACATAGGTAAATAATATAATCAACCACTGCAACTATCAGTGATTAAAATAAACTACAAAGGGGTAAATCATATTGAGAATTTAGTTTCCCTTAATATTACATTCAGGAAACATCAAATGCATATGCTTTCCATTTATGGTCTTGTTTTTCCAGGAATAGAGTCTTGTATTAGGTCAAATTTAAGTCTGTGGTGGTGTCCTGCAAAATAACTAGGAGTGAGATTTGTGTTTCTGATGTGATAACTTTTTTAAAATGTTGACAGTTGTTTGTTATTCATATTAGAATCAATGGCTGTTCATTTGTTTTCGCAGAATTTACACTTACATTGTTTCCTCAAGTGCTGTGAATTTATTTCTCATTTCAAGAGTGAAACAAAATTAAATTCTGCTGTGAAATGATGCAGAAATGTGTGTGCTTGCAGGTGCAAAATAAGAGACTCACAGAATTGTTGAGGCTGGAAGGGAGCTCTGGACCAGATTGCCAGAAATTAAATTTCTGGTATCTTAGTATGTGCCCGTTGCCTCTTCTCCTGTCACTGGGCACCACTGAGAAGCCTGACTCTGTCATCTTTACTCCCTCCCATCAGATACAGGGATAGGAGCTACCTCTCTCAAGGCTGAACAGTCCCAGCTCTCTCAGCCTGTCCTCATGTGACAGATGCTTCCATCCCTTAACCATCCCATTAAGCTATATTTCATGCTTTGTTATTATAGTGCTCCCATGCTGCTCACATTATTTTCTGTTGATGCTTGCAGCAGAGTACAATGCAGAACTACGTGCCACCGAAGCTGTCTCCATGCCCCCATTCTGCAATGTACTTCTCCAAGTAAAGAGATCCAGGGTAAATTTGCATCTGTGCCGGGTTTCTTCTCAAGTAGAAGTATAGACAGATCTCTCGTGAGACCCCACCTGGAGCACTGTGTCCAGTTCTGGAGCTCCTACTATGAGAGAGATATGGACGTGCTGGAACGTGTCCAGAGAAGGGCCACGAGGATGGTCAGAGGGCTGGAGCACCTCTCCTATGAGGACAGACTGAGAGAGTTGGGGTTGTTCAGTCTGGAGAAAAGAAGGCTCCGAGGAGACCTCATTGTGGCCTACCAGTATCTTAAGGGGGCTTATAAGAAAGCTGGTGAGGGACTTTTTAGGATGTTGGGTAATGGTAGGACTAGAGGGAATGGATTAAAACTAGAAATGGGTCGATTCAGACTGGACGTTAGGAAGAAGTTCTTCACCATGAGGGTGGTGAGACACTGGAACAGGTTGCCCAGAGAGGTGGTGGAAGCCCCATCCCTGGAAGTTTTTAAGGCCAGGCTGGATGGGGCTCTGAGCAACCTGATCTAGTGGGAGGTGTCCCTGCCCATGTCAGGGGGCTTGGAGCTAGATGATCTTTAAGGTCCCTTCCAACCCTAACAATTCTATGATTCTACGATTCTATAGTATTGTAGAGAAATAAATACAATAAATTGTGCACCATGAAAAAAGCATATGCTTGTTAAGGTGTTGTAACTGTTGAAATACCTGTGCTCTAAGGGTGATATTGTGGTTGATTTCACATTTCCAAACACCATAGATGCATCTTTTCAATGTATTATTTATTCTAAAAATATGTAAGGGAGAAAAAAAATTAGAAAAATATATTCACCTATGAGGCTTATGTGTGCATCATAAAGGAGAGAGTTATGAGTCTGTAGTATTGAAAAAAAAAAAAGCTCTTGCAGTTCACTTCTAATATAACCAACAGCATTTGGTTTAAAATGTTGATTTATGGCACACCTAATACAAGACTGAAGAACCAACAGCCTATTAGAGTTCACCCTCAGCTTTTATTAACTTCCTTTTGTGGTAGTCTGGATAGTATTGTACAGTTTTTAATCTACATTAAGTTATAGCATATCATCATTTTATTACCAAAGGGAATGACTCAGCCTTTGCAAGATTTTATTTCCCAGGCAACGATACAGTTTATTACACTGCTAAAATTAATTATATCTGCCCTGATAATACATGCTTTGGGCTCAGTATGTGAACCGCCATTTCCAAAACAAAGGAATTTATGTCTAGGATCAGGTATCATAAAGGAACAGCTGTAACAAATAAAGCAGAGTTCTGTTATGAATCTAAGTAGTTCCTTCTGCTAGAACTTTTTGAGTGCTTTATTTATGTGAAAAATGACCTGGTGTGCTTGAGTTTTAAGTAAATTCAAGCATGACTTAATTTATTATTCATGAACTGTATTAACAATCACAATTTATTTTCAGTCTAAAATCTTAGATTCTTGTTAAGTATTTGGAAGAGAAAGTTGGAAATTACTCAGAAATGAAAATGCAATTATGTAATCTGTAACCGGGACTGCAGGATGCAGGTTTTACTGGAGACGGTGCTGTCTGGTTAAACAAGGCATAACACTGTAAACTGGGTTCCCAGCAGTTTAGGCTGGGGTCCCACATGTACCCGAGAGTCTCACAGCTCACTCTTGCCAAAGGAGGGGGATTTAGCTCCCCGCTGCCTGTCCTTACCCTCAGTCATGTCAGGGGTTTTTCCCTCCCTTCTGCTAGGTGTGGCCCTTACTAGTTGCTTCCAAGAGTAGGTTAAATTCCCTAATTTAAGATAAAACTATCCAGTTGGGGGCTACTTTTCTGTCAGTTTGTTGCATTTGACACTTTCTAAACTGATTCCATGATTTCTAGAGCTGGTGCAAGGAGACAGAGGGAGAGGACAGGAATGGAATAGTGTCTGTTCCTTCAATGGCAGTGAGGCGGTTGATGGCTTCACCCTCCCTTCACATTTTCTTAGGTTTTGGGGGTGAGGGGTCCCTCTGCTTTTCAGGGACGCTGTGTTCTGTGCCAACAGTTTATGTATGTGTGAACATATGTATATAGTCTATGCAATAGAGAAAATGAAAGCTCCTCATGGCGGTAGTGAGGCAGAGAAAGACTCTATATACAAGCAAGTCTCTAGTCTTTATTACTGTAAAGGAGATACCCAAAATATGAATCAAACATTTTCAGATAGGAATGGCTGTAAAGAACTGAGACAAGTGGTCTCAGAAGTGTTAATTGCCTCTTTAAGAATTGTTAACACACATTCCTGTTTAAGTGGGCATTTAAATAGCGAACTTTTAATTGTTTATCGGAGCATCTAGGAAAGGTATGAATGAGATGGTGTGTTGGCGCCAGTAGGATACGGGACTGGGCAAAGCTGCCACAGCCACTTAGAGAAGAGCATTGTGGGTCATGTAGCCTGTTGGCCTATGTAACACTTACCATAAGTAAATTCTGATTGATTCTGATTGAAAGGGGAAAAACAAAAGAAGCAGCTGATACTGCGGGACTTAAAACTTTCTATGCAGAACAGAGAATATGATAGTAAACAAAAAAGTGTGCTTGGGAAGATACAGAAAGGCACAACTGGGCCTGGGATATCTACCATTGAGGTAAACCTCCAAGGAACTAGAAAAAATTGTAACAGATGGCCAGAAAAGGAACTCTGAACATTTCAGACCTGTGAGTATATTGAATCTCAGTTCAAAGAAGCTGAATTAGCCTCACTTTTTGCAGCGTGCTGTTTTCAGGTTCCCAAGGCTCGCAGGACTTCTGGCTTATTGGCTGCACTTGTGAGTTCTTCCTAGCCAGGGCTACACACTGCTCCTCAGTTTTGTATGGTTGTACGCGTATCCGATAAAGCTTGTTTGGTCTTTATCTTGACTTGGTCTTTATCTTGACTGTGAAAGGTTCAGCTACCCTGTTCTGGCAACAGCACAATCATCTTTCAGGCACCTTTGCAATCAGCCTGGTGAGCAAAGTCTCAGAGTGGATGGAGCTGCTACTGCACACAGACTTTAACTGGTGGTGTAAGAATAACCGTTGCATTTTCTTTGCAAATATGATTGCTGGTATTTCCTACTTTTTGTGTCATGGTAACATCACAGATCCGTTTTATGTTCCAAATGCTTCATGTGCAGTAGATTTTGTTACAGTGTTTTAATTTCCTGTATTTTGTACCAAAGTTAGTGTAGATTTCAAGAACCCTGTAGTGCTGCTAGAAAATTAGACTGTTTTCATTTAAGCTTCAGTTCTTGTTCATTGTCCTGTTTTGAATTGAAACGATTTGGGCTCACAAAACGCACCGGTAACTGTTGGGCTTCTGTGGTCCTGTTCAACTTGCACATGAGCCAGCGGGTGAGTGAGTCAGTGTGGTAGAGGCCAGCAGGAGCGGGCTGTTAGTTTGCAATGTACAAAATGACTCTGTCGCTGTATATGTAAAACACGCGGAGACCCTGGGTCAGTATCCTAATGCAGGAGCACCAAGACTTGACTGCATGGGAGGAATCTATACTTGTGTATAGATCACATACGTGTTTTCTTCTTCTCTCTTTCTAAGGTTATCAGAAGGGCCACAAGTTGATAAAAACACTTTGAAGATGATTTACTATTATACAATATTGCAAAATTGCTATTTAACAGTTAACGTGACAGTAGCAGCGGTGAGTCTGCACAGCCTTGTGCACTCTCCAGGACCCAGGAGTCATACGCGAGGCAGAGCCATTGGTGTGCCTTGTAAACCGTCTGCCTCGTATTTGCTGGTGTGAGACCCTGTTTATCGTTGGTTTTGATGTTGCCAAATGTTACAATTCTGCCCTTCGGTTCGATGGAACTTTTCCACATCAGGTGTTTCCTGAAAGAGCATCCTCAGGATGCCTTTTGTTCAGTTTCAGAAAAAAATGTGTCCAAGAATAATATTTTAGGCAGATGGACATTATCCCTCATATTTATGTTATTTTTTTGTTAATTTTAAATACCTAAAACAGTTATTCTGAAAACCTGCAGCATCCACCTACTCTTGAGACAGAAACTCAGTTTGGCAGAGATGCTTACTCCTGTGTCAGAAATGTTCTCATAAAGCAAATATGACTGAACTATAATCTTCTTTAAAAACTGCGATTTATCCATACTCAGCAGAGACCAACTACTACTGGGCAGCTAAATCGTACCTGATGCATCTGTGTGTGCGAGGGATTCGGAAGGATGTCCACAGTCCTCCTGTGCTCTGCGACAGGCCTGGGCATGGGAACTGGGAACAGTGGGGCTCTTTCTTTTTTCCTTTTTTCCCTTAGGGCGCTGCTGCCCACAGCGGACACTGATAAGGGACCCTGGATGTGACTCTGCCCATGTCCCCTGAGCAGTGACAGAGGGATCTGGAGAGCAGCTTCACAGCACTTCAGGCCGACCCACTGCAAAACTGCAGTCTAAATCAACAACAGGATGTGTGTTATGCAAGAGAAGTCCGGCAAAATTTGTTAATAACTGCTTGAATTTCACCTGGAAGAGACCAGAACAAACTGGAACTTGTAGTTGTCAGCAGAGGAAGACAGAATTCAGTTTCAAGTAAAGAAAAAGTAAGTCCTGGTCTGTCACGTAGAGTTATTTTCTTCTCTATGCAAATAGACATGAAGGTGTGATGGTGAGATGTACTAAATATTCCATTGATTTTTCTCCTGGTGGGGTAGTAGACTCAGTTACAAAATATAAAATTAAGGAAGAAATGTTGCCAGAATCCAAACCTGGATTTCATTAAGACGTGTTGTCATTTCTCTATAAAATACATCTGCTACAATGTTCCAGAAATTTTAGACACACAATAGAGTAATAAACTGCTTTTATAACTTGGTAAAACTCTACCATAGATTCTTGATTTCCCCCCTACTGTTTGTATTAAATTACCTCAGTACAGAAACGTTCGTACACTGAAAGGAAGGAATAAATGGGTTGTCACTGCAATAAGTGGAAATTTTAAAAATTGTGTACAAGATGTGTGTAACAGAGAGGCCAACCAACATCAGAAGTTTGTCAGCCTGTAATTCACTGCAAATAGGTCGGCAGCATGGGCCCCTGCCTACACTCCCTTGTAGCTCTGTTTCCTGGTTTTCCTTCCCTGGGGCAGCTCTGCTACCAACAGCCACAGTGGGAAACCCACTGTGAAGATTACTTTCATTGCTGGTGCTTTTCCCAGTCGCGGGTATGGCTGCCACCAGTTTGCCCAGGGAACACGGAGTCTGCCTGACCTGCAGCCCCTGCGCCGGCTGCTCTGAGAGCAACAGCGCTATCCTCAAAATGCCCCGTGTGGCAAAGCCAGCATGTCCCCTCACATCATTATCGCCTGGAAGAGGTGTCCTTAATACTGTCTTCTACGTTTCCTGTGCAGACAAATCCCTTCCCAGGCTGCTTCCTGGATTAAAGTGATCCTGGCCTTGAACAGGACACAAAAGTCTGAGAAGGGGATGAGTACCTCCTTCGGATAGACACAGTCCTGCTTATGCTTTGGTGGGAACATTTCCATGAATAAGCATTAACAGATTAGGTTGATGGTTGTTCCAGTATCTTCCCCTAAATATCCGTTCTTTTCCCTTCCCATGGAAGAATAATATTAAAAGACTCTACCTCTTCTCCTAAAGCAGAAAATTCCAAGACATCTGACTGAGTATACCAAAGTACATATATTTTATACGCAGCTCCCTGGCTATGCTGCTCTTCAGCTTGCCATACATCTCTAGAAGTTTCCAGTCTGGCACACACAGTTCCTTTCGAAAACAGTAGATGGATAAAGGTGGATCCCGCACACCCAGAACAGATATTTGATTCTCTGTTTTCTGCCCCAGGATGATGGGTCTTAACACAAAGAATCTCCCTGTGTCTGTGACGTTTCACACCGAGTATTTAATGACAATGGAGCTGTTGATAAGTAAATCCTCTCTTGTCAGCCACAGCAAGAGTAATATTTTATTTGGTTTTATTCTGGGGCTCACAGAGCCACGCAGAACGTTTATGAGTGCTGCCATATCCTTAATAACAAAGGTTGATGTCGTGTAAGCCATTACATGTGTCCTGCCTCCAGAAGCAGCATCATAAAGAGCTGAGCAAAACTTTCCTCCAAAATAAGTAGTTCCATGTGGAACTTGCCAAAGCAAAGCCTCAGCACTCCGAGACAGCCCAGCTACATCGCAGAAATACCTTTTGTGGCTCAACGTGCAGGTCAGAAAATGCAATTCTGTAACTTTTTTCTTTTTGGGGGTTTTTTGTGGGTTGTTTGTTTTTTTTTTGCCTGAGTGGCCACTTATTACCAAAATGTTCTGGCTGTGATAAATCACCTGCAACATTTTGAATAGTACAATATAAAACCAAATTCTTTTCTGAATGCTATGTCGTATGTATTGCAATATCAATTAACTCAATGTTTTTTAAAGAAAGGAAATGTCCATCACTGGGAATTTACAATACGTGAAGTTTGAGCCCAGAATGAATTCTGACAGCTTGGTTACCATAAGCTCCTCAGAGACACAGTGCTTAGTGGAAACACTGACATAATCTTAACGATAGTGGCAGGAATAGTGCCAGTAAAACAGAATGTCCTGTAGGCATAATGTAAGGCAGAATCACTTTGGCTCCCCAGATCACAAGAGCTTTTAAAGAAGAGTTGATAGAAAATCTGTGCACGCCTATTCCTTTGACCAAGAAAGAGTAATCTCTGTATGTAATGGTGGCTATTATTATCCGCTGTATTATATTCCTTTTTGCACATGGGAAAAGGTGCTGGGGAAATTTAAAGAACATTTTGTTGCAAATCTACGAAGTCTTGCTGCAGAGCAACAGAGACGCATTGGGGTTATAGATGAGTGATCGTGAGGGCATGGACAGAGATGCGCTCTGCAGCGGGAATTCACTGCTTTTACATTTCACAGACTTATTACAATGAAACAGGTTAGCAAAAAAAATTATTTACAATAATCTTGTTGCTCTTGCCTGGAATGGGCAAGGAAGGGTTCACACAAGTAGCTGTGCCAGCACATCAGTGGGCCAGAGGGGATGGTGATGAAGGGCATCCTCTTGCAGTGGTTCAGCTGGAGTCACGAAAATGACATTTGTCCATAACCTGGTGTTTTCAAATGACAAGCTGTACGATGTGACATTTCATGTGACAGTGTGACAGACCGTGACATTTCAGATTGCTGTGAGCAATGCTCTTTTTTTTTATGTGCACAAGATGTGTAAGAAAATGCAGCACTCCAAAAAATAAATAAGTGCCTCACAGAATTGCTGGAGGGAATTTTTTGCAAATGAAGAAAGGGTAAGGAAAGAAATAAACTACTTAAAAAGTGGATTGGAAAAAAAAAAGGTCTTATGTTGACACTACTTCACAGTCAGCTTTATGCTTTGTTACCCCTGTTACAAGCTAAGAATAATTCCGATACATTTTTTTGAAGCTTCAGGGCACAGAAGAGCAAAAGAAATGGCTCTTCTACACCTCTTAGATCAGATTTGTTCAATATGAAGCAAGATAAAATATGCTCTGGCATTTTATTTGTGCTTGAGGAATGCAAAGGCTTAATAATTACCAGCCGATACACCAATTTAATGCAGGTGTTCAGATTTTTAAAAGACCAGTATCACTTAATGTTACTTTTTAAAAAGAGATCTCAGATTTTTCAATGAAACAAATACTAGAAAAAGAGACACCATTATGCAAAAGGAAGTGAAGCTCACAAGAATTGCAAAAATTCTATTACTAGAGGTACAGATAGATTCCCTGCCTGTTAGAGACAAATGATTAGCTAAGCATAGAGGTTTGAAAATTTAAAAGTGAAATATTAAGAACACAGGGCACAGTTATCGGTAAATTCTTACATACAGATTCAGATGTATGGGACAAATCTTAAAATGCCATTGAAGTACAGCGCTCTGGCTGCTGATCACTTGTTTCAGACTTGGGTCTGGCTTCACCCAAACCACTATGGAGCTACTGCTCAAACGCGCTCCAGCCAGTAACGTGAAGGAGACTCAGAAAGGATTTTAGCCAAGACCAGAGATGAAATGATACACTGTAGGAGTTATTAATCAGTTTCTGATTAGAAACCCTGAAGACTAATCAGAATGAGAGATTCATGAGTGTTCATCCATCTTGGGCTACAAATGAAGCAGGAAGATTTGCGTATTTGTGTTAGCATAGCTTGTAGTTCTTCTTTGAACTACAGCCAGCAGATGCAAATGATTTGGCGTACGAAGGCATTACACATTTTCCATTATTTTATGTTTAGATGGCAGATGAAATCTTTGGTCAGTCATGGAGAAGTTCTCGCTCCATTTGCACTCAGGGATGCCTGGATTTGTGTTAATGCTTTTTCATCTCACACTCTTTGAGCATTTTTTCTTAAGTTGGTAATTTTTGGTGATGTCAGTGGTGGAAGGCCACCAAGAATGGGCTATGTACCTGCTTCTGGGGCTCTGAAGCTTATCCTCCTGCTCTTTGTGGGGTGGGGGCTGTACAGCTCCATTAGCTCTGCACACACTGGATGCTGACAGCTGAACTGCGGGAGGTCTTACAGTTTCCTCAGGCTGCTTGAACGAGTCCTGGCTTCTTGCTGGGACAGCAATCCCATGATCCTGGCCATCCAAATGAGGGTTGTGAGTGGCTTTATTGGAGACTAGCTGGCAGAGATAATAGATGGTAAAAGGTAGTTGAAAGTAGCTGGTCCTTGGTTTGAAAAATGTCAGGTGTAAGTGTTATTGGCCCTACCTGTGTGTCACTGACAGAGCACGAGCAAGGCTGTGGGGACACTGCTGAAATGTGGGAAATTATACCTTGGGCACGCTGTTTCCTGGCCCAGCCAGGAGCGAAGCCAAAGCTATGACAAACAGCAATGCTGTCTTGTACTAACAGCATAGCTTTTAAAGAAAGGCTCCCAGAAAAGATGAATCCTGCTTTCCTGCCTGTAACAATACCTATTTAATCCCAAACCACCTTTTCTTACTTCGAACTATGAACAAGCCCTCTGACTTCTTGGGGAGGAGTGTGCAGGACGCCAGGCTCTCTGCTTGACAGTTGTGTGAAAACCTTTGCTCCCCATAGCAGAAGAGGGATGAGATGGGCACGGTACAGGCGAGCTGTCTGTGCACAGGGAATGTGGCCATGGCAGGTCCCCAGGGAGTTTGCTAAGTGGCACCAAGGTATGTGCCTGTCCTGCTGCACCAGCACCGCCATAGGGGACAAACGAGGACGTTAAACTCCCCTCACTGAATAGACCGTTCAGCTCCTGCACTGTCCTCATTCAAGTAGATAACACGTTTCCCCCCTGAAATTATTTTGCATTTCCCTGAAGGGTTCTTAAAATACCTCAACACAAAGCACAAAGGAAAAACTTCTGGAATTTGGTCCTACTGAGGGTAAGGCAACAATATGAAGGATATGAGGCAAGGTACCATTTCATTGTGCTTTACTAGCGCTTGTAATTTACATCTCATCGCTTTCAAGGCCTCTGCTGGTAATGTTTCCTTCTTCTAAGATTAGAGCTTAAAGGTATTTTAAGAATTCTAGCTGTCGTGCAATTAATAGCGTAACACTTTGTTCTGAGTAAAAAGATTTGCTTGTTTTGAGCAGTAACAGTATTTTGCATGTAAAAAAAGGGGATTGGGGAATGTTTTATTGCCAGCACTTTTCCTTACAGGGGGATGAATCACTTACATTCTTGGCAACCGAGCTCAAATTCACAAGAATGCTCAGCTTGATCAACTTCCTTCAAAACACTAAGCTCAAAATAAAGAGGAAAAAAGAGAGAAAGAAACTTGGATGGGCTTGGATGCGGAAGACATTACAAGATGGACATCCAAGCAGGAAGACAATAAATCTAGTGTACAAATTGTTTTGCCCAAAGCAAGTCACTGGCTTGCTGTTACAGGAGGGTCCAGTCTAAATTAAGAGAATACTGGAAGGGGAAGAAAAAAAAAAAATCAGGGAGGAAAAGAGCCAGAGAAAAGAAAGAAAACCCTGCCGACCTGGCAGACATGGCGGATGTTGTGTCAAACATGGGTTTATTTGCTAGCAAAACAATGTGAATTTTCAAGAAAAATTACCACCCTTCCCTTCAGAATGGAAGTTTGTGCTGAGAAACAAAATATGAGAATGTGGTTAATTTAGGCATGAGGAAACTGCTCGTGTCCAGGCTGTGTTTTCACACGACAAAGGCAGAGGGTCGTGGGGGATTTTCTTTGGCAGCTGCGGGGGGGTGAACCAAGCTGTCCCCTGGCTGCTCCTCTCCACCCGTGCAGTGGACCCCGCTGAAGGAAGGGATGGCACTGAGAACGGTCCCTTTTGGTTTTATTCTAATGGATTATTTTTCATCTGGATGGGTTCCCTGGGTCAGTTCACCAAACAGCCACCTGTTCCACTGCGCGACATACCCAAGTGGCAATGGAGAGGATGACCAGGGGAAGGGGACATGGCGGAGGGGGAATGATGAAGCTAGCCAGGCATCCCCACTGCTACTGTGCCCCCTTGGCCGCAGTCTTTAGCACAGCACCAGTCTAAGGCACATCTGTCCCTGCTGCTCACTTCTGCTCAGAGGCAGTCAAACATCAGCTTCAGTCAGAGCAGCACAACTGCTTGTTGGCTGAAGTAAAAACAACCCAAGCAAAACCCAAAATATTATTTAGTGTGGAATTCCCCTTTTTCTAGGTCAGGTTCTAGATCACCCTGTGGTCACGCAAACGGCTGTGCCTTGGTATAAAAGCATGACTGAGAGGAGTGCTGGAAGACATGGAGGGAAGTACTACTCACCAAAAATATGTGTCCCTTCTCTTGGTAGCTTTTAATTTCCCCCTGCTCTTCACCCCAGTGCTCTGCCACCCTGCGCCTGCAGTGCAGCGCTGGGGCTGCAGCAGGGCATTGGGCAGCAGCACCTCAGCATGCTTAAGACAAGCGTGAGTGTGTCACCCCCTGCAGCCAGCATCGGGCTGCTGTGCTTCTGTCCAGGACATCCCCCCAAAATATATGTTCACTTAGTGAGCCTAATATGGGGGAAAAATAATAACTGGGGAAGAATGAGAAGGTAGCGGGCCAGGAGGGCTGGACCTGGCCACAAAGGATGGGTGTGACTCAAAGCAGGACCCAAGATACTGCAGCAGTGTCTGTGTCTAATACCCTGGGCATCACACAGTTGGTGTTGCGTATCTTCAGGATCATAGTTTCAGCGTGTTGCCTGCTTCTGTCATGTTCTGCAGTGCCCACGCGCTAAATCCAGTACTTCCTCCCTGATTCTGTAATCAGAGATGTTGCTTATATGTAGTAAATCCCACACATTTGGGACACTGTGAATTTACTGTGTGTTCGCCAAGCAACCGCATCCCCTCCACAGAGTAAGATCAGTGCTTCCTGGTCCGGTTTCCTGCACACAGATTGTACAATAGGTCAGCACAGGTCGTGGGGATATGTCCAGGTTTTCCACATGTGTAACCTTCCTATCCAAACTATGGAACAGACAATCCTCAAAAATCCATGCAGGCAATTTTTCTGGGCAGAAAAAGAAAACACCTAGCACATCTGGACACAGGGTCCAGGCTCAAGTCAGAGCCTCCAACACGACATGAAACACTGCACCAAGCTGCCAAGGAGAAATGCGTGGAATTTTTGCACTGTAGTTTTTAAGACTAGACAAAAATCTGCCATAGTGAAGAGGGATAGCCTAAACTAGATCCTTCCCAGCCTTACATTCCTGTGATTCCCTGTAAGGCAGGACTGGTTTGACTCTCCCTGGCATGAAGAATAGCAAGCACAGTCTGTTCTCTGCTCTGCAACCTGCTCTCTCCTTCTCCAGCCTCTCACTGGGACCAGCACGAAACCCAGGACAGACACTACTCTCAACCCAAGAGGGCTGGGTACTGAGAAAAGGGAGATTTGTATGCTATGAGTCTGTATTCGCACATGAGAGAAACGGTGGTGGCCATGGTGTTCTCTCATAGTAACACAGAGCAAGATGGAAATGCGATGAAGGTTTTTTTCAGGATTAAAATAAGCGGAACAAGAGCCAGTTGTTGTTTTGGGGAAAAGGAGAGCAGTTCCTGTCAAAACGTTTCACCGACTTGGCAAAAATGCCAAGCTGGCCCTGCCTGCAGCATACATGGACTTCAAAGGGCTTATCTTCAATAAGGATTAGCGGGAGCCAGATCGCTGCTTCCTACACGTATTCAGCTGAGATTAAATGATATGCAAGGCTATACCCCACGGGTATGTTTTCCTTCTGATGCCAGCCAAGCTGCTGACGCCTCTGCCCGCAGGTTTGTGGGATCAGTCTTGCTTTAGCTGCGTACACCCAGAGGGAGCTCAGCTCTGACCCAGCACTGGGAAAAGTGGCTCACACTCGCACAACCGCTCACTTCAGGAGCATGGCTCCGCAGCAGGAACACTGTGAAACAAATGGCCAGGCCCCCACTCCAGCAGTGAGCCAGCCGCTCAGGAGGGGTGTGTGGTTCTCAAACAGGATGCAGGCTGAATAACCCTCCATTCCTGAAGAGGGTGGTCCCTGAAGGTCAGGGCTGGCTTCAATGGTGTGGCGGTGTGAGAGGAAACTGTCTCAGAGGGTGCTTTCATAATGCTTGGACTGTGAATAAGTTCAGCCTGTGTTGTACTCTGGGTTCCCAAGTGTTAGTCATCAAAAAAGTGAATAGGAGAATAAGGTTAGGAAAGGAACAATTCTCCAGCTGAACTTTCATTACGGGATGAATAGGGGTCCTCCTCCCCCCACCCTGCTTTGATTTCAGACAAAGGGCTTTGTATCCCATGTAGGAGTTCTCTTTGCTGCCTGGGTTGAACGTATGGATGTAGGTGTCACGAACCTAGTAGGGCCCAGTTCACAGAATCACAGAATACCTGAGGTTGGAAGGGACCTCTTGAGATGATCTAGTGCAAACCCCTGCTCAAGCAGGGTCAGCTACAGCAGGTTGCCAAGGACCATGTCCAGTCAGGTTTTGAATATCTCCATGGATGGAGACTCCACAACCTCTCCAGGCAGCCTGTTCCAGCTCTGAATGGACAGGCAACAGCCAGAGATCTGGTGTCATATAGATCATTCTGGCACTTTTTTGTCTTCATGGTAAATTATTCAGTAAAAGTACAACCTTAATAAATGTATTTGATATTCACTCACTGACTGGTTCTGGTGAGGCTGGGTATAACAATGTGGTCCAAGTCTTTACCCAGTTGCTTAATTATGACAAAAAGACAGTCAAAGAGATGGTCAGGTGCTACATGGGATTAAGACCCTGTGGCCCCATGGGGACACTCCTGGTTCAGGACAGAAGCAACCGTTACCCCAGTCAATGCTGTGTTAATTTAGTGGAAGGAGGGCCAAGGGCCTTTGAACCAGTCACAACAATAAATCCAGAAAAATGATGGAGATTTTTCAACCTTTAAGACACAAAGAGGTTTCTGGGAATATTTTTCCCTTGAGCTCCAGAAGGTAAGGGGACAGACAGGGTTGTGCTTTCAGTTCCCATGCTTCAGAGCCAGCACTTTGCCCAGACCATCACTGTTACCAGGGTATCTTCTCAGTTCTGGCAGGAGATCTTATCTGAAATCTTAATTGAGGCACATTGAGGCTATCCAAGGCAACTTTATATTGCTCAAGCTAAAGTCACTGAAATGTTTTAATTAACGAGCAAACACAGTCTGTCGCTTTCCTCTGTGTGACGCACAGAAATCTGTCTGCTTCCTCCCCGAGTACAGGACAGCATGTCTAAGCCACTGGCTACTATAATTACGATGGGGTAAGCATTTATATGGCGCTATAAAGGTGAACTGGGTGCTTTGCAAATGCGAAAACACTAATCTCATTCCCAAAGAATTCAGAGTCAAACGACAGGCTGAGAGAGTTGGGGTTGTTCAACCTGGAGAAGAGAAGGCTCTGGGGAGACCTTATAGCAGCCTTCCAGTATCTAAAGGGGGCCTACAGGATATATGGGGAGGGACTCTTTATCAGGGAGTGTAGTGATAGGACAAGGGGTAACGGTTTTAAACTGAGAGAGAGTGGATTTAGATTAGATATCAGGAAGAAATTCTTTACTGTGAGGGTGGTGAGACACGGGAACAGGTTGCCCAGAGGAGCTGTGGATGCCCCGTCCCTGGAAGTGTTCAAGGCCAGGCTGGATGGGGCTTTGAGCAGCCTGGTCTAGTGGGAGGTGTCCCTGCCCCTGGCAGGGGGGTGGACTAGATTATCTTTAAGGTCCCTTGGAACCCAAACCAGTCTATGATTCTATGGTCAAGAAAAACCACAAGGCAATTGTCTTGATGGAAAAAATGCATCCTGCAGAGACCAAGAATCACCAGGGCAGGAGGTGTGAAGGACAGATCTGGAGAGGGGGAGTCCTGGAGCTGAATGACTGGATGCCACCCAGAAACACTGGAGTTTCTTTTCTTATCTGTCGTGGATCTCATAGACGATCTTTTGGAGTCAAGGAATCTGTGCACGAGTTCTCCTCCCTGTAAAACTGATATTACTTCAACTGATGCAGCTACCAAAGGCAGGCTACAGAACAGAGGCTGGGAGGAGACGAGGTATTGTGGCAGGAGAGCATCAGGAAGCACACAGGAAGCAAGAGAGGGAATGGGGGGAAAGCAGAGAAAAACTCTGAAGAGTGAGGGGGCAGGGAGCCAAAGCCAAGATTAAGAAACAAGATGGTATCCTTGAAGTGTCGGGGAGGAGAATGTAGATTAACAACCTTTTCGTTAGGCTACAGGGAGCACAGAGAGCCTGAAGAGTAACTGTCAGCGAATTACAGGAGCTGAAGCAAGTAATGGCCACAGCACAGAGAAGAATTGTAGTCATGGTGATAGAAAAGCAAGGGCCACTTCAGGATGAAGAAGATACTAAGACAGAAACCAAAAGCTTCAGATTAGGCCTTTAATGAGAGACCAGTTATATGAAATAAAACGAAAGAAGAGAAAAACCCTCCCCAAACCCAGAAAAAACAGAGGAAGTACTGAAAGCAGATTTAGAGAGAACTGAGACTATTATACTGGAAAAAATCAATTTGAGGCAGAATGAATATGTAATAGCAGCAAGGACTTCAGGAGAAGAAATTAAAAAACCCACAGGGATAAGAAACTGGACAGTCATGGATAGAATAGAAAATCATTTCCTCACTAAAAAGGTGCAGGCAGAGATGATTGGGTGCGTTGGGGAGGAGGGTGGAACGATCAGCAGTGCCATGTTTCAGGGGCCACCAGACAAACAATTCCAAGGGCACCGGTACCGCCGTTTGGTGTCTCCCACTCTGTGCACACACCTCCTCTTATTTGCCGAGATTTACCGTGATGTTTCAAATGGACACGACGTGAAGAACAGCAATAACTCTGAAATTCCAAGTGACCAAGAAAACACTCATTGCACACAAACATGGTCTTTGCTTGCATTGCACAACATTGCACAAGGCTTCTTAAAAAGTAACTTCTGAATTTGCACACCTGTATTGCTGTGTACAGAGGGGATGGCTAAACAGACCTGATGTGCAGAGAAATGGGTGACAACAGTCTGAGCCTGCCCTCTTGCCACATACACACCGAGGGGATGGCATGGCGGAGGGCGCTGGAGCAGCTGGAGTTATACGTGATTATATGAGAAGTGGAAAATAGATGGAAGAGCAGTTCGACTGATTTTGTTAGGCTAAAGGGAGTACAAAGGAACGCGGGGAGTAATTGTAAATAAATTACAGTACCTGAAGCAAGAAATGGCCAGAGCACAGAGATTTGTAGTCATGGTGACAGAAAAGCAAGGGCCGCTTGGGGTGTTTTGCCTGCTGTCATGAGATGCCACTTTAAAACAATTTGTTGTGACTTCTGTGTCTCTATTGATTTTGATTTACGGTATAATATTACTATTCATGTCTTTATCACATTCCAAGATTTAGAGAAGACTTCACTCATTTAAGTTACAGACTCAGAATGGTGATTCTCATTCTAACCAAAATCTGTATTTTAATTATTTGCAAATCAGGTATCCACCTTGCATTTCTAGTGACTGGTGATGAATAAAAGCTACCCCTGACATTCACTGCCTTTTTTCTTTAATCGTGGTGTTGAGATTTTATGAGCTCTAGCACAGTACGCAAAGGTAACATACAGCAGAGACTGAAAGAAAATAGCTAAAAATTGAAAGTATGTTTAGAACTGCTGCGGAGCTTTTTAGATAAGCAACTGTGTATTTCTGAAGTGAGCTAAAAGCAGTGGCTGGTGTGGGAAGAAAGTTCCAAATAGATGTAGGTTGAAAGACTGCGTGGAAGACCAGGAGACACGTGGTGATAGTCATCAAACAGGAACATGCGGTGGTGAAGCATTTTTAGAGTGGAAAGTCTTTCAGTTCGGATGCTGTTTTCACATTAGATTATTCCATGATGATACTCTAGTAGAGCATTATGGGCAGTTGGGGATTTTTCACAGTCTCCTACGCAGGGGTCTCGCAGAATTTTCCCCCGATGACTTTTTAGGGGCTGTAATACTGAACCTGATTCCATAAAACTTTATCTTTAAAATGGGCGTGTGGCACATACGGATGACAAGTCCCAACATGTGATTTTCTGTTTCTATTGCAAAGGTCAGGCAATAGGTACCCCCATCCTTCCCCCCTGCTTGTGGTTATACAAACTCATCTGTCGAATTCAGGCCAAGTTATTTCACTTATGCAAGTCACTCACCTCAGACAATAGTAAATACCTTCTCTCAATTTTCTAGTGTCCTTTGCTGATAAAGGCATGTAAACAAGTGCAAAGCACACAGGATCTCAGCTCCCAGAGTACACAGAGGTGTGACTGTAGTCTTTCCTCAGTATCTTTCTCTCTCCCCTGAGAAAATATGTGAGGTTTGTTGACTGGAGCTTCTTATGCTGCTTTGAGATGCCTTGCCAAGTTGTATGTTATCCTACTTCCTTCCTGCAGGCAATCCAAACAGGGGAGGCTTCCCTTGGAGCCCTGCCCCTCACAGCTGCACCACACAACTGCTCAGCTCTCCAGCTCTTACAGCGCCAGAAATGCGGTGGCTGAGTGCTGGGCCCAGCAGGATCCCTGAGAACGTGCCACTGCTGCGGGCAGACCTCGAGCAGGAGAGTGCTGCAGCCCCACTGTGTTCCAAGCTCAGGAGATGCTGTAGGCCAGCGGCTGCCGCCTCGCCCCACTGTGCCATGGGGCTGCTCGGCACCGTCTCGCAGATGTGGCAGGTGTGCCAACACACAGCCAGCTCAGCTGGCACCATCACCATGAAAAGGCAGTTTATTTAGGAAAATGAGAGGCAGCAATAGGCTTACAGCACCACTGGAAAATTACTGCATGTCAAAGAGAGGCTAAGCAGTGAGGATCTGAATTTCTGCAGACTGTCTAGGACAAGATCTAAGTTTTACAGGTTTCCCCTAGAGCTTTGTGTCCAGGCAATATCCTGGAACCAAGAAATTAGACATGCCCTCTGACTCTTCATGTTTGCATCCTTTTTTATTTTTTTTTACTGACAGGATGATCTAGTTGCTGATCATGAGTCAGGAGATGAGGGTTCCAGCCCTGGCTTTGCCACTGAATTGCTGTGTTCCTTGTGAACATTCACGCAGCCTAGCCATGTTTCTCCATTCAGCTTCTCTGTCCATCTTACCTGTAGAGATGTAATCTCTGCTCTGAAGAGCTGGTCCCTTATTATGTTTTTTTTTTTAAGAGCAATTGCAGCCTTCCAGTGCACCATCACATACAGCAAGATTAACTGATACTTGCCCCATGCTTCTCTGGAATGTTCTCGTTTAGTAGCTGTTCTACACGTGTGGTTGCCTTGCGTTAGTGTGGTCTTACTTCTGTTTCTTTTTTTAATTTATGGCCACTTCTGTCACCTACTTCCCACACTCTTTGATACAAAAGCAGACTTCTTAAAATCCTTCCATGTTTTACATTGGCTTACCCTTTTTTCTTTGTGCATTACCGATGTCAGCCTGTGATCTGTCTAGTTCTCTTCCTCTGCACTGTGCGTCTTTTTCTTACCCGTGGTTGTACTTCCTTGCCCATCTGTACTATTATTTTAATTGTCTTTGAATACACATTAATAGTACTTCTGAACACATGCCAGTGCCCATTTTTCTATCCCGTGCCTTCCTTTACTCTGTTCCATGTCCAGTTTTCTCTCCGAATTTCATCAGTTGCAATTTGTTGCTGTTATTAAAGACATCCTTTCCTTGATAAACTCACTTCAAAATCTGTGTTATTTATTGTAGAGGTCACAATATAAATTCCTTAGCAGCCAGCAGTTTTTAAATTGATAGATAGTCTAATGCAAAATGCAAATTTGATAGATACTTTAAAAAATATATAATTTTCTCCTGTGAAGAGCTACACAGGAGTTTAATACCAGACCTTCTAAATAGGTACAGTAAATTATCGTAGAAATGAACACAGCTTTCTTTTAGATTAATGCTAAATTATGATGCTGGGCTTTGAGGCATCAATTTAACATAATGATAGCTCACAGAAGGTGCTATTCATCCAGAGATTTCCTAGTCTTTCCAAGACATGGGAATCATTCCTCTTTCCTTACAGAGAGGGAAGCTGAGGTGGAGAAGTGAAATGGTTTGCTGACAGTCCCAAAGTGGGACAGGGAATGGAGAAAAGCTGATCTACTCTATCTTTGGCTCAGCAGACCTGGCCACCACCCCCTCCTCCAAATCAACATGAAAGGTTTTAGTGGAGTATCACCGTTCTGAAGCCCGGGATGCAGGCTTCTTATGGTTGCAAAGTGCCCTTGCACTGGCACATGTGTGTAGGGGCAGTTTGTAGTCTCCGTAGGCTACACACATGGCTCATTCTTCCCCACATGCTCTGGTGCTGCTTTCCCATCCTGTACTCCTCTAGGAATACGCTAGTCCCAAACCCTCACCTCTGTACCAGTGGCTCTGGGAATTTCTGCGTATTTTCTTCTCCAGAGTACTGGAGAAAAAAAGCATCTCATTTGTTCCCTCAGGGCAGAGGTTCCTCACAGCTCCCTCAATTTTTTTCCTCCCTACATTGGCATTTTGGAAAGCTACCCTTGTCCTCACCAGCTCCAGAGTCCTCCATTCCCTGCACCAAGCCACGGGCTTTGAATGTGCGCGTGTTCCTCCCACGCCTTCTCTTTCTGTCTGGAGGGTGAATCATTCAGGGTGTCTGCGGCAGGCAGGGCAGAGCTGTGGTGGGGGCATTGTTATGCTGGGAGATGCTAACAGCTACTGTGCCAGGCTTTTGATGAAAAGATAATTACAGGCCAGATAGATGGTTGCTGGGTGCCCTCACCACATGCCAGGGCTTCATGTGTCCTGCATTACCCCCTTCTTATTTTCTCCAGGATCAGAAGGGCACTGCCTACGGATGCCTAAAAACTTTTCCTAAAATTCTGGAATCGGTTGTCTGTGATGTTCAAAAGCCACTTACATTGCATCTGAACAAAGTGATGCCATCAAGCTGATGGCAGGGACATGAAAATTTGGCTGATTCATTCCCAAACGGAGAGCACAACTGGCTGGCACTGGTGAAATTCCACACAAAGTCCCAACATTCCTGCAGTCCTCTCGGGCGCTGCCTGGGCTTCAGCTTCAGTCAATGATTGATACGAAGTGTGGGGCTGGGGGCAGAGTACATAGGAACATGGGTCCTTGTGAAATTCAGAGATTTGAACCTCCTGTGTGAGGGCTATAAAGGCAGTCTGAGCACCCAGGATGTCTCACCCAGTTAATGTGAGCCTGGGCTCATGTTTCCCCTGCAAAGCAGAGGCAGTTTCCCAGTCAGATTTGTCTTATTTCACCTACTTTGTGCTGAAATCCAATGTATTTCTGAACTACCAGCTCTTATGTCCGCTCCACCTTTGCCACCCCAAAAGCATGCTGTGGTAGATCTCATAGACAGAGTCCTGACCAAAAGAAAGCATATCTAAACCATGGTTAGAATCTAGTTAGAGTTTATTTTTTCACACACTCAATTATTGAAGCAGTGAGCCTAACTTTGACTGCCGCAAATGTAATTTTGCATCACGGTTAAACATAAACATTATATTCACATATAGGCTGTGTTGTCTGTACTGTGCTGAGGACTCAGAACTCCTGTTTCTGTTTTTGCGTTGGTGATTTGGGAACAATGGTTCCCCAGTATCATTCTGCAAAGAAAATAAATATATTAAAACAAGGACATTTCAGTGATGTTTACCTAAGTCTTTTTTCCGTGCACGTCATTCATTTTGTGTCACAGTGGTTTGTTCTAGACGTTGTCCTAGTGAAGGATGTCACAGTCAGCAAATTCTTTGTGTCTGTATGCTCATGCACACGTATGTTCACATGTTCATAATCATTTCATGTGTGTGTTTTCCTGTTTTTGAAAAAAGACTAGCAGAGAACTAGACATTGCTGATGATATTCTTGCTTTCCTTTCAAGTTTTCTGAATGAGTTCGAGCTTTTATTGGCTACCAGCACTAAGTAAAGAAAAAGTTCATCCACCCACATCACAATTATTTGGTTGCTAGAAGTATTTTTAGCAGCACAATTTGGTAATTGGTTCCAAATACAATAGTTTAGAAAGAGTCACACTGTGGCCCAGCTAATGGTGAAACAAGAGTACGGGGAGGGGGCAAGGCGACTCACAGCATTAGATGCAAGGGGATGCAGCTGCACAGAGCTTCCACTTCCCTCGCCTTCTCAGGTGGGTGGAAGGAGAAAGAACATGACATGGTGGAGCTGTGGTCCCTCCCACCCTGCCCCCTACACAGTGAGGCAGACAGCTGCCCAGGCGAGTCAGGAGGTGAGTGCTGTAATCACCATGGATGCAGCAGAGTCACTCACTGAAGCGGAGCCATGAATAAACACACTGACCCTTACTCATGGTAGATTATTATCTCATGGTCTAGTCTGTGAATGGATTTGCTCATACAGACAAATTGTATTGTTCCTTTAGGTAGCGTATTTGCTTCTGGAGATACCTTACCATGGAGAACATTGTTGGGAGGAAAGACTTGACTGATACACAGTAATCTCCAAAAACTTACAGAGATCAAACCATGTTTTCACAGAGCTGTATCATGCTACAACCTAACTGAATTCCATTTCCTTAGTATTTTTGAGGAACGTGATTTCTAATACTTTGGGGTTCTAAAGGCTAAAAGCAGAAATAGTCTTGGTCTGTGGTGTACCAGCTGAATACAGGTACTTTCTAGAGAGCGGATTCAACCCATGTCTCCTGTACCTGCTGCTCTGCTGTAGGGAATTCAAACCCAGCAGCTCTGTGCAAATGCATGAAATTCAGAAAGCGCAGCTGGCTGGAACCAGGAGGTGAAATAGTGCAGCTGAGTCTCATTCCCAGATGGACTGGAATGCAAAAGGAAAACAAACCATTCTAAAGGAGAAAAATAAATGAAAATGTCTGTTTTACCTAGATTTAAGAATGTGGATGACAACCAAAACTTACGAAAGAGCATATTAGCACAGAGCAAGCAATTTTTATCTTGATGCTGTTCCTTTAAACCAGCCTGAACTTTGTTGGGAAAAGGTCTCAAGCCATTGAGCAATCTCTGGTTTGAGCAATCATGTTGCTATGCTTCATTGGTTAAGCACAGCAGTAATTCAGAAAATGAAGCCATGCTCCATCTGTCATACCATTTAAAATTTACTTCAGTTTTGCAGGTATTTGAAGATTGCAAAATGAACCACATTACCCTGCAATATTCTGACGACGTTGGAGTCTGCTCTGAACCTAATGGGTTTCTTTAGCTCCTCGGAGTCAGAGGTTTCCTCCTCCCCTGCAACATATTCCAGTCAATGACACTATTGAAATTCCAATAGTAATTTATATACAGTAACTGGCTGCCCTCAGATGAGACGCTAAACAATTTCTGTGCACCAGGCTGCATTTTTCTCATGAAATGTAGCACTCTGTTGGCAGTCACTTCTCCCAAACCAGCATCATTTATAAGCACTATTGATGGTGGCATTTTAAAAAAAAAAAAAAAAGGATTATGATAAACAATCTCAGAGAAATATCCTTAGATAGGACTGTCCATGAGTAATATTACTTACAAAAATAGTCCACATGGCTTCAAAAAAGCTGTAAATATAGCTCCTATCCTGGAAAGACAGTTACACACAGACTTCTCTTTATACGTGCTCTTGGTCCAGTTGAAGACACTGGAACTAGTCGCATGGTTAAAGATAACCATGTGTCCCAGGCATCTGCAAGACTGACATTTTTCCCTGCCAAACAGAGCACCCCTACAATGAGCACCTTCCAGCTTTGCAACAGGATTTCAAGAAATTTGAAGTATTATTTCAGGACTGCAGGCTTCTTCCACGTCAACGATCTAAAGATATATACATATATATATGAAAGCTTACTTTCTTATTGTTCTTACTCTGTATTAGTATTCCCTGGTTATAGCTAGTGTGCATATTTCTCATGCTGAGGGGTCAGAGCCAGCCTCCCAGATCCAAACATCGCTGTATTTGAGTGTGTGAGGATTATTTCACGATGATAGTTGTCTTTATTGAAGACCACAGAGATATCGAAAATCAGAATATTCCTGCTTTCATGAAAAACAGGTTCAGATCCAGGCAGCTCCGTCCGTAACGAGGTCAGACACAAGCTTTGCATCCAAAAACCCTTTGCAGCTTGGGTCTGCATTTTTGTTCCAGATGTGAATTCCCTGTCTGCCCTCTTCCAGCACCTTGTAGCTCTCTTGACACAATAAAATACATAAAAAATAAATAACCCCCCTCAAAAAAAAAAAAAAAAACCAAACAAGAAACCAAAAAGCCCAAATAGGCATTGATAGCCCTGCCACTTTGTGTGTAGTTTTAGTTCAGCATGGAAGGATGACTAATAAAAGCTTATCACCACAAATAAAAGATTTTCACCACAAAACTCATGGTGAAAATGGGGTTTGGGGCGTCCAGCAAGCGGGCAGGGACCTCCAACGTGCCTACCTCAGCCCTTTTCACCTCAGCAAGCGGGAGGCCACACCGCTCCCCTCACCACCTCAGCCACCCTCTCTCCCCAAAACCCAGCAGGGGGTATGTGTGTTGTGAGGTGAGGGAGGTTGCGAGAGGAAAGTGTCCAAGCTGCCTGTAAACCTAAGGAAGGACCCCTCACTCCGCCCCTCGGTCCCCTCAGGGTGCGACGACCGTTAACGGCCCTTCCCGCCCTGCCGCCCCAGAAGCCCCGCCCACCGCTGGTATGCGCCGGGAGGGGCAGGGGGGAGTGGAATGACGCGGGCGCCGCGGGGGTCACGTGACGCCGACTGGAATGCCAACAATGTAGCGAATGTCCCGACTGCGCCCCGCCACACTCGGCGCCCGGGGACGGCCGAAGA
>VWZL01003318.1:664139-690610 GCA_013396915.1 Stercorarius parasiticus
CCCCCCCCGCAACTGCTGTTCCCTGAGGGGAAAAATCGTGTGAAGGGTGGGGGGCGCGAAGGAGGGTCGGGAGTGAGCGTCCCGTGTGTGTGTCCTCCTTCCCGGGGGCAGCCTCGGCGTCTTGCCCGCACCCTCCGACATTTTCCGGACACCCGTGTGACAGCCCAGCCCTGCAGAGAGGGGGTGTCCCTCCAGCTTGAGGCCCTCGGCCGGGCAGCCCAGCTTTCCCCTCCCGCGCCGCCGCCGTGGGGACCGGCTCCGCGGTGCCCCAGTAGGTCGGAGCTGCTGGTAAATGGCTGGAGTTTATTTTGGGCGCTTTCTGCCTGCCAAAGGAGTGGGTTTGGGGCTGGGGTAGAAGGAGTTGGGGCGCCCGCGTTCCGCGGGGGTGCACCCGGCCGCACACGGGGGTTGGAGGCGAAGGGTCCGGGCCAGACCCCGCCGCGGGGGGATGTTTCTGAAGGCGAGGGCCGGGGGGAGCCGAGCGGGGACATCCAGAGCCGGCCAGGTCCCATCTGGCAGCGGCGGGGGCCCTGCCGTTCCCAGTCAGCTGAAGGTCACTGCCAAAATTCAGCACTTCGCCACCCTCTCTCCTGCCTCGTGAGTGGTGTGCGTGTTGAAATACCCTCTTCCCCGGCAAAGGCACTGGCGCAAATGACGCAAAAAAAAGGTTACTTGGAGTGTCCAGGCTCTGCGGTCAATTATTGCTGGTCTTCCGTGGATGGGGAGGGTGAGGTGTTTCCCACAGCGCTGGTTTGGGCCAGTGCTTATGGTTGGCAGTGGGACGCTGGCACGGAGTTACTTTTGGAGAGTTTTTTTAGGAGGAGGAGGGAGAGGAAGAATGATTTTTGGTGAAAGTCCTCACTTCAGTTCTTTACACTTTCACCGTGTGCCCACTTAGAAAGGGAAGCATGGTTTGTATAATAATGAAACTCCTGAAACACTCCATCCCACCCCCCCATCCCTCTGACAATCTTGGATCTCCAGTACAAAGTGGACAGTCCCTGCTTCCATGAATTTCAGATCCCAAAAAACCCAAAACAATGCCTGTAAATTCAGGGAGGGAAGGCAGTTGTATCTGTTTCTTAAAACTTTACTCCTTCCTTATGCAGTGATCGCTAGTTCAGCTCGCCACAGTGCCTGCATGGTTATAGACAGGGAAACAGCTTGCGGTTTGGGACTTAGCTCTTGAAGCACAACTTTTTGCCTGTGTCCCAGCTCCACAGAGCCACTAGCACATGCAGCCTGTTGGTGAACGAAGAAACAGGAGAGTGAAGAGCTAGTGCTGCTGGGACGACAGACATCAGCATATAATTTCAGTGTGGTTGGTTGTTTGCTGCCAGAGCAGCAATTAGTTGTATTTATCAAATGAAGAAAAAGAATCAGTTATTCAAAAATTGTTCTCACTTGATGCAATTAAAGTACTGCTGCACTTATTTGAAATATTATATCTTCAGGATAATGGACAGGCTTCTAATGAGTGCAGAACGTATAACATTTTGGGAAAAAAGCTTAGGATTGTTTAGTCAGAATGGTTTGAAGCTCAAAAATAATTCTGAAAAATCATTTCTCATGATGGCAGGAAGGCTATGATACATTCATGCTGTAGGCAAGGTGCAGATTAGAAGGATTTGGAGTTATCCAAATCCAGATGTACAGTCAGAAATGCTTAAACAGAGTTAGAGACACTATGTATCTTTTAAAGCATCAACCCTTTTTATTTTTTGCTAAAAATGCAAATCACAGGAAGATTTTAAAAAGCAGGCAGGCAGCTTGTCTTTCTTTGTAAATCATCTGTAATATTTAGTGTTGTGATTTCTTGGCTTATTTTACATATGTAGTTAAAAAACCTTTCTGCAAAATATGAAACACTTCTACATCTCCAGTACTTACTGTTGTTGCTGGTCTCATTCATACTGTCTAAACGATCAATGTTTCTTTCTCCTTTAGCAGTATTGTAAATGTAAGCTGAGGAAGTTGCCAGCTGGCTTGACCTCGCATTATTAGACTCGAGCTTAGGCTAAAGGTCACAAAAGTTCTTTATGTGAAGCATGTGTGCAAGTGGGAAAGCAGTCCTTTGCTGCAAAAAGGTGGGGGGATTGCAAGCATTTCCAGCATGTCCCAGGCCTGAGGATTGGCACAGGGACTGAAAAGGAAGAACAACCCAGATTCCTAAACTCGGCCATATGGTGCCTGCTGCTGTCAGGAAAAGAAAGACGGTTATAGTCCAATTAATTGCTCTGTGTCTTTTAAGCACTAGCTAGTTATGATGTAATCCTAAAAAGGCTGCAGTACTGTTGTTGGGTTTTTTTAACAAGGCTATGTATTATCTTTTGCTATATTCTGTCTAAGTAGAAAAAATTCTGTTCTTGGGATCCTTCAGTTGCTTTTGTCTTCATTGAGAACAATGAAAACTTGATCTGTTATTGACTAATAGCTGATTTGTTTTTTGCGGAAATATCAAAATCTAGATGAGCAGCTTTAGCACTTCCCTTAGAACAAGTGACAAACCCAGTCCAATGTGCCTGTGGGCATTTATATCACTCTTAGTCCTGTAGGAGTTGGGGTTGCAGGATATCCTTAGAGAGTACCGAGTGGAGAAGCTCAAGACCTCAAATATGTTATAGGTATCTTAGTTAACTGAGGATTTAAATCTTAGCAAAAGAGGTTGACATGGATTAATCTCAGTTAATATGTGCTTCTGCATTTCAAACTGGTGAACCATCATAAAGGGTCGGAGGTCTGACTTCACTGTTGCGTTTCAGTCCTTGGTTGTAGAGGAAAGCTTGAGGTGGACTCTGTACTAATGAGGAAGTGGTGATGGGCTTCAGAGGTGAATGTGTCCAGATTCTCTTGGCCTTCACAGTAGTAAGCGGTTTACTTGGCAGTGAGAAGTGATGGTAAATGTATGGAAATGGTTGTTTTGTTAGGAAATAATACAGCTATCACAAGAAGAGTTGTTGCAATGAGTTGCGTTTTAGTATGACCATGTGAAAATAAAAAAAACACCAACAACCAAACAAACCAACAAATCCAGTCAACTTCTGAGTGACCAAGAGGAACATACTGTGTGTTAGCATCTTCTGTATGTGCGATTTGAAAACAACTGAAAAAATCCTAACCTTCCCAGCAAAGTGGCTTGAGCACCGTTCAGGAGGCACTTTGCAAGTGCTAATAGCAGCAACAGAAGCAAATATGCATAAGCATCATCAATAGCGAGATGACATTTCTGATGAAGCTGTATTTTTAATCCTCTTCCAAATGCACCATTAGTTAATATTTCTATTATGATGTGTGGAATAATTACTAAAATGATGAAAAATACAGCATTTTTCACACATTAAGGAAAGGTGTAAAATCAAAAAGTTTCTAGGGTAGAATACAACAGCAGCTGGTATGCAAAGAACTACATCCACTACATCTGCGATTCCCTGTACAATATTGCTACTCTGCCTCTTAACGCAACATGATGATGCCACAAAGACTTAGTTAAGATAGTCTTGTTGTAACGTCATGCTGCAGGGAGATTGCAAGTTGCACAGTAGCTCAGCTGTGCTGCATAGTTCTCTGCTACATGTCATAAGAGGTGCATAAAGCTGTCTCAAAGTATTTTCTTTTTTCTGTGTTGAGATGCTAACTGGGCTGGTTTGGCCTCTTCTGCTGCTACTGAGTAGCTCCATCTACCCCTCTTTTCTCTTTCTTACCTCTAAGGCACGGATAATGAAATATCATTTACCCTCTCCTCTCCCCCCNNNNCCCCCTCCAGTTCTGAGGGAGAATTCTTACCTTCAGGCTTTGCTAAGATATTCATGTGGAAAGGCAAAATATCTTGTGTTTCTGTTATTCACTTTGTTATTGAAATACTAGAAGTTGCTATGGTTAGAGTCATCAATATTTCCATTATAAATCTTTTTCATAAACTTCTGAAACTGAGCTCAGCTAGTGTAAAACAAACAAAATCTTAAGTGGGGAAAAACATTTCATGAGCATACTCTTCCCTAATTATGAAATAGGATAGGCTTGTCCAGGATTTGGTTATGCAATTGGGTGGGAAACTTGCCGCAGTTAGGTACTGCAAAATTCTTAAACGTTGTAGTTTCTAAGGGTTTTATTTTCATTTATTTTGAAAATGGAACTTTAAAGAAAAATGGATTATTTATTGATTATGTTGAGAAAGCCTTTTGGAATCCTATTCTTGAAAGCAGATAAAGTGAAAATCATTAAAGGGAATCCAGCCATGACAGCTTAATAGGTTAAACTGATTCACTTTCACTTGATTAATTGTCATGCTGTCCCTTCAGAGGCATTTACAATATCACCTTAATTGCATGTACTTTCTATTTTCTTTTGTTTCAGACACTGTCAGTCTGCAAAATGATGATTCCAAGGATTTTCATTTTCTGTAGGAAATGTGAAGATCGTGAGCTGAAGTAAAACGTTGGCAGAAATTTCTTGAGAATTTTGCCTTTTCTTTTTCCCTTCGAAGGATTATGTTTACAAGAAATTGATACCATCAAGTGACACTTTTTCGAAGTAAAGTAACTTAAAAAACCTAAGAATAAAGCTGTATTTATGCTCAGAGAAAACTGGATTAACAATGAGGCCAAAGACTTTTCCTGCTACGACCTATTCTGGAAACAGCAGACAAAGGTTGCAAGAGATTCGAGAAGGTTTAAAGCAACCATCCAAATCTTCAGGTCAGGGGCTACCTATTGGACCAGGCAGTGAAACTTCTCTGGACCCTAAGATTTTAATAGGGAAGGATGCTGCAAGGCAGCAGCAGATGAGACAAACGCCTAAGTTTGGACCATATCAGAAAGCTCTGCGAGAAATTAGATATTCTTTGCTACCTTTTGCTAATGAGTCAAGCACTACAGCAGCTGTTGAAGTAAATAGGCAGATGCTCCAGGAACTGGTGAATGCAGGTTGTGATCAGGTACGTATGAGTTTGGAGGGGGGATTGTCACTGCCTTCAAAACACGTTTATACTCGGGACTGAAGAAAGGGTTTTGATGGAAGTTACCAAGCTTGCCAGTTGAAAAAGGCACCGATTTTTCTGGTGGTCGTGCTGCTGTATGACTAGCAGAGTAGGTGGACTTGCTGTTGAGAGATGTGCCTAGTATGGGGTTAATTCATGTTAAAGACAGTCATGGTGATCTCTAGGATTCTCTTATGCTTTCTCAGTTGGTGTAGAAGGCTGAACAGGGTAGCTTGTGGGTTTTTTTTTCCCTCTTCTTTTTTTTTTTCCCCTCATTTTTTTTCCCCTCTTCTTTTTTCTCCTCAATACCGGAACAAGCCTTAGCTATGAGTAATAATGTGGAATTTTGTCTAGCACATCTAAGCTCAGTTCACTGTCAGAAGCAACTAGAAGAAATGACAGAGACAGTATAGGGTCTTTGAAGAAGCTCACTTGCTGTTTGACAGAAGCAGGTGGAACTGGCTAGATGTTCAGCACCAGCAGTGGTTGGGTGCACACCTTTTCTGTCTCACCTTCTCTGCTTCTATCAGGAGGTGGTAGCCCTGTCTCAGATAAGGGACTTGGCACAGAGATGCTTGCTTTTGTCATTCCAAGATTGACGATAGAATGTATTCTTAATTCAAAAACTATTCACCTGGTGCAGAACATGGTCTTTTTGTGTTGAGCTGCATTCGTCTTGCATGTGCTTCCAGTGTTGGTATTGACTTTCACCTCTGTCCAGGAATAGTTCAAAATTTTTCTTTTTAGAGATGAAGGGCGTTTTTGGGTTCAGATTCTCATTGTTGTAGAAACAACTTTTTTCCTATGTGATCAAATGGCAGTTGTTGACAAGCCGAAACATTTCCATTTATAGTCCTTGATATAAATTGGAGTGATTTAAAACCAAAGTGCTTTCAGTGGCATTTCCCTGATTTCAAAACTTAACCTCTGTTCACTTGTGGCACAGTGTTAGTTTCTTGACTCTCCTAAACCATATTCAGAATCTGTATAACAACGCTAACATCGGGCATTATTATAAACAGTCTGCAGTCTGCATTTCTTTGGAACTATATAGACATTAATTAGTGCTGTTTCTGTTCCAAAGAGTTTATGCTATGTGAGATGATCAGAGCTAGAGTAGATTGTGGATCCAATGAGAAGTGCTGCAGTACAACTAAACACTCCTAGTCCAGTGAACCAAGATACTGTACTGAATTACTTAACCGGAGGAACCAAGGATTTTCTCTGATCTTAAGCGTGCCATGAAAACACAGTGTTTTTTAGAACACTACCCTCTAAATTTCTCTAGCTGTTTAGGATGAGAACACTCCCTGTGCATACGAGCCAAGGTTAAATGAGCACAGCTGGATTCTGGATTGGAAATGCGCATTTGGTAGGTTACATAGACAAATCGTTCACACACAGAACAGGCTTGTTGGACTGAAATCTTGGAAAGTACTTTGAGCACACTACAGCACAGAAATGTTAAGCCAATGTATAAAACAGAAATACCTGAGCACCTGTTAAAATGTCTTGGTATTAAAGGCCGTACAATGCACTAATACGTACAGTTTTTAATATCTTTAACTATTTTGACTTCAACATTCATACAATGGTATTACTTCTTATAGAGGACTGAGAATGAGCCCAGTCCTGACTCTGATGTGGAGATTTTCGCTACCTCCTTAAATTTGGCTGCATGCTTTTGGTTGGTGGTTTGGTTTTTTTTTTCCCCTCACTGGCCATGATCCTTCCATCCTCACATTTAGTTTTTCTCCCTAGCTGTGACTTGTTGCCTGGAGACGACATTATTGGGCCTACCCCTTTGGTGTGTTTGGCATTTAAACCTAAGCATAAACAGGATCACATTTGGCTAGAGACCAGGTATGGGTTCCAAAACTGGAGTCTTGTGGCTAAAAATGCTGGGTTTCCCAATGTGGGTCCAGGCCATAGGAAGGTTGGCTGTCCTGGAGGGTTGTGAATGAATGGAGCTTCTTGAGATGGTGTGAATGGTATCTGGCTCTGGAGATGGCATGGTGTAGGTTGACAGACTTCATTACTACCACTAGATTCTTCCTTTCCTCCTGGTGCCTGAGCTGTTTTGAATCAAATGCTGAACTGTTTCAGAGCATGAAGTGTAGTAAATGCTCTTTGTAGGTGTAGGTATCCCAAGCTACTCTATCCCTGCTTGTGAATCAAAACCTTTAAATGCCTACCACATGAGCATCTTCTGTAGTCCTGTAGGCAGCTAGCAGATCTCTGATTTAACAGAGAAGTGAAGTCAGCTTCAGTTCCTTTGGGGGTGGTTTTATTTACCTGTGCACAAAATGCTAGTGTGAGGTTGCTAAATGGGCATTGAACCCCCCCCAAATGTCAGGAGCAAGTGTTTAGAGGTTAAGGATTTCAGTCCATGAATAGCTGTCTAGTGGTCTACTTGAGCCTTCCCCTACAGCAAGCCTGCAGAGTACAAGATTTTACATCTCCTGATCCTGCTTCATAATACACTGATAGCTCTTCAATGGCTGCAAGTGTCCTGAAGTTGGCAATTTGTCATAGGAAGCTCTAATCATTGTGAAGGAATGAAAAGATGGCTGTAGCACTATTCAGTTTGGTCTTATGTGAACACCGTTTTCAAGTTGGATTTGGGCTGATGCCTTTTGGTGTTCTAAATGGAACACTGGAAAGTAAACCTAACCTAATCTGTTCTGGTGGACACAATGCAAGAATCGGGATTCTTCTGTAGTCTGTTTGTAGGCCACAATAAGGATTTTTGGAAGGGTGACGGGGAGCAGTGACAATTCAGAAGGAAGGAGTATAAATTTTAGAGTCTGGGGAAAGGGTACTTCTATTTATTACTCTTATTAGCTCCATTCATTTAGCATATCTGTAGTATGGTTAGACTTGGAACAACAACCATTTTACGTACTATAAGAGATGTTGCCTATTAGGTAACATAAAGGTAGGGTCTGTAGATCCCTGTTCTGCCTAAGTGACTCTAAGGTTTAAGATGAAATTGAAATAAGAAGGAAACATAACATTTTATTACTTTATTCTTGCTCTATGAAAGACACATACAGACAGTAAATTGGTTATAAGCTGATTGGTAAACTTCAGTATATAAAACGCAGTGTAATTCATGAAGTAAATACAAAATTTTTGTCTTTCAGTTACAGTCATCATAGGTGTTGCATGTAAAAACATATCTTTTTAAAAATTTGCTAGGAAGTTGCCAATGTCCTTTTAAATGACCCCCGTTCTTTCACAAAGATGTCGTTTCAGCTATTTGGCCCCCAAAACTTAATGGGGAACTTTGTTGTTGACCTGAAGCCAGGACTAAACACTTTTTTTTTTTTTAAAGAGATACAAAACAAAATTACACACATAATTAATCATAGTTCTCAAACAAATGGAGTAACTTGTCTGTTTTTTGCTTAAGTCATCTCTTCAACAGTAATTATTTAGCAAGTTTCAATCAAAAGTAATTAGTGCAGCATGAATTGTTTTGAAACTTGTAGAACATGACTGCAAAAGGCTGGACCTGTTCTGTTGCAAAAGCTTGAAGCCAAAAGTACTGCTAATATACTGTTCTTTAGTAAATACAACTCCTTGGGCTTGGAAGCATAACTTGCAGTCACCGTGGAGGGACAAGAGCGTGGAGCATCTGTCCTGCAGGCTGGTAAACCGCTGGAATCACCTGGAGCAACTGAATGGCGTTTGGGGTGTGGTGGTAAATGCAGCTGCTGTTGTGGATTGAATTTTTCTAATTAATAGAATGGGCTGTACTGTACTTCCTTAGAGCATAAATGGCCACTGACATTGTAATTTAGAGTGGGCTGCAGCAGTTCTAGATGAACTGTGGAATGTTACACACTTGTCACTTTTTTTTTTTTTTTCCCCTCAAGGAAACTTCTTTTCTTTGATCAAGGGTGCCTTTTCTGGGTGAAGATTTCTAGACATGGTTTGTTTGGGCAGCTATTTTTAAGAAAAAATTATGTTTTAGGGTTTTTTACAGGCTGTGTACTTTCAGTAGCATGCATCATGTACTATACATTGAATGTCTGGAGTTTTGCTTTTAGGAAAATACCTGTTGCAATGTATTTATTAAGAGGAGTAGTATAAAAAGGCAGCTTGCCTTCAAGCATCATAGTATAAAAAGGCAGCAAACTTTGTAACAGCCCTGAGCGAATGGGGGAAGTAATTTTATAACGGCCTGTCCCGTAACAAAATTTTGTCTTTTGATTGCGTAAACTTCACCGGTGTTAAGAATTCTGCTTGCCCATCTATGTACCAAAACATCAAGGATGAACATCTTGATCATCATCTGTGTGGTTTGGGTCCAGATTGTTTTGTTAATTAAAAATGGCTAAAGAATGATCTGCTATAAGGTTGCCTAGGTTATTCTGTGGGACACATGTTAAAGGTGGCAAGAGTCATTACAAGCTATGTTGCAGGCCAGGAGGAAATAAGTATTCTCGGGTTACAAGGAGAAAAAAGGGGTCTTCAAATGAGGGCACTCACTGCTGAATGCAGGAGAAGGGTTTTATTTTAGCAACTGAGGTAGATTTGATAATTCAGGCCAACAGTCTCTTGTGTGTTCGTTTGCCATCCTCATTTGAAGGTGAGTTGTTCACTCTGTCTTCTATTTGCTATCTGTGTTGAGAGCTTGTTTCATAACCTTTTTTCTATACTTTTCTTCTTTTCTCTCTAACCTCCCTTTTTGATTTCAACCTTTTTCCCATTTCTGAGAAGTTTCCAGTGTTCATACAGTGTTCTTCCATCAAGGCATGTAAGACAATGTGTTGTCCCACTTGAAGTTAGCCTCTTAATTCATTTCAGTTTTTAGCTGCTTCAGAAAGTGAGTCATAGCGTTCCAGGGGCTGAAGGCAAGAGGTGAGGACTGCTCTTGAGCCAGTACCTGCCAGCACTTCTCTCTTCTACCCTGTTTCTCTTGTCTCCAGTCTTCCTATGTTGCCATCACTTCTTGATGACACTGTCTTAGTGAATATATTTAAATCCTCTGTGTCATGATGCAGTTTCTGCAATGTATTTGTGAAGATGCTCTTGGATTTATTCTGTGAGTGTGGCTTAGAGTATACTCTTGTCCTGCAGAAGAAAGAAAAAGAATTTTGTATTTTCCCATGAATTTTCATAGTGGTAGAAATATTCCTTGTCAGTAGTAGGTGATTGCATGCACTCTTTTATATGACAAGGTGTGGCTTCTTGGCAGCTGGGCAGTAATATGGCACTGAACAAGACTGCAGTATGTTTTAAACTCTGCCCTTTATTCTTGTTAGTCATCTTTTTTCTGTGGCAAACTATAGAATAAATTGCATCTTGGTAGTAGAATTATGTTTGAAATGACAGAACAGGAATCAGATGCCAGACTTCAACTGCAGTTAAGTGTGAATCTTGAGTTATGTTAAACTAATGCTTCCCTATTCTTCATGTCAGATAATCATTCTAGAAGCTCGGGAGCTAATATAAAAGTCTAAAATTTTATATTGCTGTAACAGGGTACAGGATTAACTTGCATTGGATACTTAAATTGTATTTATTAAAATTTAATTGCCAGGAGAAGGTTGAGCTATGGATTTTTTTTTTTTCTAATGAAAAAGGAAATGGCTTCATCACAGTCACTAAAAATTCTGCATAAGCATTAACTTCAGTCTCTGAATAAAAAAGCCCTTGTGACCAAAAGTGAAGATTGCCATTATTATAACAGGAAGTTGATATCACAATAGTGGTAGGGTGTAACTGTTCCTTTTGCATTTTTTTTGTTGTTCTCAGCCTAAATCTCTGCCATTCTTTGCAGCTTGTATCTGGGAGGAACCAATGTGATTTTGTGCTGAGACTGAAAAATAGCATTTCTGCATGGCGGGGAGGGGGTGGTTGTGGGGTGTTTTTTTGATTATATTTGTTGTTTGTGTGTGGTTTTTTTCTTTCTCAAAAAAATGGAACGACGCTTTTAAAATTAGATTTTGGTAGAAGGACTGGATGCAAGGCTTTTGCATGCTACAGGAATTTACAGCATGTAATCCAAGATGTGCATTTAGAACTCATTTAATTCAGCCTGGGAATGCTTTTCTGATAGTTGCTAAAGTAAATAAAGGCTTATGTTAAAGCTGCTAATTGAATATTGGTAGAATGCAAATAAAAGTCCATGACTGCTTCTCATGTCATATACCGGTATGTGCCATACTTGTGTGGAGTGATTTTTTTATTATTATTTTAAATCCTTTTTTTTTTTCCTAAAGCATGACCAAATATATATGGAGTAACTTACAATGGCAGTCATTTTTCCTCACTTTTTTTTCTTGCAGTACACACAGGAAAAAATATTTTGCAGATAGTTTGAAATTAGTTGATCAGCAGAACTGAAACTAAGTTAACAGCAGTAAAAAAAAAATAAAAGAAGGTAATTTCATCTGTGCCCTGTGTAGAAATACTAGTACTGTCACGAGGTACATGAGTTTATAGTAATTTAAATTACAAGAGTGTAGCCAGGCATTCAGTTGCATAATCTGATAAACTGAAGGGAACTAAAGTACTTTTTCTTCCATGTTATTTGTAAAATATCATTGCCAGATACTGTCGTATTTGCCCAAGGGCAGAATGAAGTTACTGTGACTGCATTTTCTGAAAGCATGGTGGTATTACAACTGTGTGTCTGTTTTCTGGAAGTATTCAAGATGCTGGCTGAATTCTTACCAGACTACTGTTAGAAGGAGAAACAGTGACCAGCATAGTCATGCCCAAGAGGGAGGGACTGAGGATCACACTGCTGTTGCTCTGAAGGTGAATGGTTATGTGCCACAAAACACAGAAGAAGTGCTTTATGGTTGTGAGGTTCATCATGTCACTCTCAAGCAGACCACAGCTTGTTGGTGCTCCCTTGGGCACAGCATTCAAATCCTGCTCAGCAGCTACTTTTGGTGATGGTGACTCCTATAGAATGTCCATGTCCCATGTGTGTTGTCTATGTATTCCCCCAGCCTACCATAAATCAGGCTTCAGTACATACAGTCTTTGTTCTTTGGGTACTGGCTGTCTCTGCGACTTGCAAATGCATGTATGCAATGCTATCTAAAGTAGACAAGGAGAGACAAGAAAGAGACCTTCATTATTTATTTAATGAACAGCCAGACAGGCCTGGGTTTTCCTTTATTTGATTTAGGAAAGAATTCTGGCTAGATTGCAAGCTGCGTCACTGTGAATATAGCTACTCTAGAGTAGATAGTTTACAATCAAGTACTGCTCGAACAAATGCAGTTCATGCTAGTAAAACCAAGGAGGGACAGACGCCCTGTCTTTTTGCTACAGAGGTTTGTGTTAATTTGGGCCTTATCCTTATATAAGTCATGTGTACAGCATGTGAAATACATTCAACTTTTTTCACTCTTCCTGGTTATGTTCATAACCTAATTGTGAGCGTAGCTTAGATCTGGCATTTTTATGTTGCCTATAGTGGAAAATGCTAGTCCTTATTTCTAGGTTTTCATCATTCCCTAGCTTTTTGGAAAAAAATAAAATAAAATTTAAAAATGCCTCCGATTACCAAAATAGAGGCTGAAGGTGCTGTGGCATTGTGGTCTTTGGTGTTATCCTACCTAGCAGCTGCAGACTTGTATTGTCCAGACTTGAAAGGTATCCTAATTTCCCCATCTTCAGAAGATGCTTAAATAAAAGCTTTGTGAAAGTCAACCAGTCAAACTCTTGCTGTCTGCCTGCTCTACACATCTGCTGGTCACCCAAAATACTGTTGCTGGAATGTTTTTGACTTTATGTTACTTAGAAGCTGATGTGTCTTCCCTGATACCATGTGGCTTCTGCTGAGGTGGTTCTGTCAGCTCTGATCTTGATGGGGTTGCCCAGCTACAGCTGCAGCACAGCAAAACTGATTTTGTTCTAAAGGTCTTGTCCTGCCATCTGGACTCTTACTGGCACCCAAGAGATGCATGTGTGCATATATGTGTTATGACGACTGCAGTGTTTGCAAGGTACCAGCTGTTTGCGAAGAAGTTAATCCATAGGGTCTGGTACTGCACTGAAGATTTCTTCTTCAGTCTAAATAAACAATATTATAACGTTTGAGGCTGTGTTCTGCTGCCCTGCCGTGTAAGAGAGAGAGATTTTTCCTGATGAGAAACTTGTGCTGTTCATTTTGACTGAATTCAAGCAATTAAAAATATTTCCCTAGGGAAGCGAAGGATGAAGAGAACTGTACAGGATATGAAAATACTTTAAAAAAAAAATTATTATTTCTAGGTCAGTTAATTTTCAGAACGCTGAAGCTAAAGAACACTGTGTACCCATAACTTTGTGGATCAGGTAGCGGCTGTGGCAGGGACAGCCTGTGAAAATAACTGTTTTCTCTACTGCTTTGTCTTTAATTGTTATCAGTGTATGTGTGCGTATGTGAAACTGTTACTGCGACACATATTGTCTTCTACGCATTTACAGAAATCTAAACGCAATGTAAATATGTTGAGGCTTAAATGTAGATAGCTTGAATGACCACGCATTTTTCAACTGTTCTCTGTATCCTTCGTTACTCTAATGCATGATTTGTAAATTACTCATGTCATCTGAAGCATGCAAAAATGCAGTGTATTACTCCTCGCATGCATAAAATGCTAGAAAGACGACTGCTGATACTAGGCAATAATACAGTTCTCGCCCTTCAAAAAGATTGACTTCAGTAGGACAACTAGCAGCGTAAAATTACTCCTGCATAACTCTTTATATGGTTAGGTTTGTATTTTATGCACCATTTATGAATGCATTGAATGTGGGTTATTTCAAAACAGAAGAAAATGTCAGCACAGACTCAGAGATCATCGTTGCTGCTCTGCAGCTTCCTTCTCTCCCTGTTCATTTTCTTCCGCTGTACCAACTCTTAAATATCTTCAAGGCTATTCAAGTCTGTACCTTCTTTTACCTGTTGTGCTATTGCACATTGGTTTGAATGACTAATATTCAACACCTCCTACATTCTTTTCTCCGTGTTCCTCTGAATACCCTAAATGAGTTAATTTTTTTTTACTAATTGCAAACTATTAAGGAAGAACTCTTACAGACTTCAGCCTTATTTTTTAGATATGATGTGACGTCCTAAAGAGTTATAGATGCAACTGTAATGTGACTTTGACAGCACACCCCATATATTTTCATTTCTACATCTTTTCTTCCATTCAGTGTCAGGACTCTGTAGTCTGTGCTTAAACTAGCCACCTGTCCTGCTTTTCTTCCAGCTTTGCCACAATCACTGTGTTCATGGCATCTTCCTGACAGATGTCAGTCTGATAAAGATGCATAAAATCTAATATAATCAATGTAACTGGAACCTTGGAAATACTAATATGTGCAGGATATCCTGGTTTACAAAAAAAATCTCTGGCTGTCCCAACTAAAGATATTTAAAAGTTGTGGCCCTGTGACAGAGATCTTTGAATCAAGACAAATCCACTCCATTTTGGGCTATTTTTGTCCTGGCTCCAAATGAGTGCTGAATAATTTTCTTGAGAGATGTGCATTCTACCTTGCTGGAGCCTGTTTTTTCTGATTGTCCGGGGCAGTTTCTTGATCGTGCTTTTAGATGATGTCCTGATTGCCTGTGTAATGTGTGCTCCCCAGACTTGGTAGCGACCAGCTGGCTGTGTGCTGGTGGAGGCTGGAATTCCTCTTTTTCTTTCAAGTGCTCCAGCAGTTGCTATGCTGGAAACTCACTTCCATCTCCTTTCTGTGATCAGTTCTTGCACCATGACCATCCCTCCCATTCAGAAATTTTTTTTATTATGTTCTCTAATGCAAGCACTAAGTTCACAGAGTGCTTTTTTTGAAGGTGTTTTATAAAGAAGCTGTGAAACGTGTGGTGTTGCAGTCTTGCAAATGGTGGAGAGATGATGTTGGTGCAGTGCTCAACAGGGCAGATTGAAGACCTAGAGCCTAGGAATTTACAAGCGGGCAAAAGTCCTTGGTCTCTGCCAGGGCACGTGGCGAGCCAGTTCCCCATACTACAAAAGCAGGACCTCACTGGGAAGTGCCAGCAAATTCAAAAGCAAGCCACAAGAATTTTCATTTGCGTTGGTGTGCCTCCCCCCACCCCCCATCTCTCTGTTTACTGAGAAGTGAACCTTCGGGGGTTTTAGCCACATGAAAGTAACCTAGAAAAAGTATTTTTCAGTACTTTGGTGCTGTAAAACCTTCTGTAACGAATCAGTTCCACTTCTCCAGGAACTTCCCTGTGGTTTGTAAGTGTTAGAAACTGCTGGAGGTTGAGAACTTGCTGTTGCAGGCCCTGCTCTACGCTTATGCAGAACTGGGTGCTCAGATTTACTGCCAAAAAGAAGCTGTTGCCTTCTGAGCCTGGAACACCTCTGCTCAGGAGGCAAAGGAGAGTCTGAGCTGCAGCACAGTCTGTGGCAGAGCTCCTGTGTTGGAGGCAGAGCTGCCTTCTGCCAGATTCCTGAGAAGGTCAGAATGTCCTGCTATGCATTCAGCATCTCCAGGAACGCTATTTTTGGCAAATAGCAGCACTATGTGTTTGACACGATTCCTTGGTTTTTTGCAAAGAGCTGTTTTCTTCCTCTTGCCTCGTGGAGGAGGGTTTGTCCTCCCAAGTTCTCTGCTGTCCACTGGAGTTAGAACTCAATCATCACCCTGCCCTACGTGAGCCAAGCAACAGCAGCCATGGCATTAAGCAGAGCATCTACGGGAGGCCAGTTATCTTACTATAAGCTGCGCATAAAACTTCCTTCCCTTCCTCTCTCCCATTACCTTGAAATAGGACCATTTGGCCAACGCTAGATAAAACCGTGAGTCAAACTTGCAGGGCAGCATCAACGCTCCTTGCACACAAAGTTCTGAGTCCATGAATTTGGGGAAAACCCTGCCACTAGACTACAGATCTGCTTTGTTTTGCCACTTTCACGTGGTAGTTTTGTGGTTTCCCAGTCTCTGAACTGGGGATAGAGGAGGTATTACTGCTGATTATTCTGAGAGGAAAGTGATAACTGACAATCATGAGGGCAGATGGGAAGCGTAACAAGGATGAAGCCCCTGCTAAAAAGCAGGAACTGGATGTGTGAGCAGAGAGGATGATTGGGAATCACTTGGGGAGAAGGGCAGTTGGGTCACAGAGCTGGTAGTGCTGAGTTCAGCTATGAATAGCAAACTGGTTGTTTTAACTGGAGGAACGTTAGTGCTAATAAAGTATCTACCTTGAAAATTGGATGTTGTTTTTGAGAATGAGAGTCCTGATCATTCACACTGAAGTGCTGTTTTGGTCTCTCAGCCCCCAAGCTGCCTGTATGACTGAAGCCAACGCATTTCAGCAAGGGCTTGTGCTCAGGTCTTAGGAAAATCTGTTTCTTCAACTCTGCAGTGTAGAAGAAACAGCAGCCTGAGCCAGAGCGGCTCCCTGCATACCAGGGAAAGCAGCGTGGGGTTCCAAGCAGTGCCCCTCAACAGTGAGTGCCTGCTGCTTGCTCGAGCTGGCAGGTACTGCAGAGGAGGAGAGGCGTCTTCCCCACTTTGCCAGCCTGTTGAATTTAAAAGCTCCAGGTTGCCTTGCTTTCCTCCTCCCCACTTCCCTCTTCAGTGGTTTTTTGTGTGCTTGCTGTGTAAAGTCATGCTTTAACCCCTTATCCTGCCCACATGCTCTGTTCACAAAGCTTAATTGCTTTTTGTACTTGTAGGTAACACCCTCCTATATTCTAAACGCCTGGCTTCTATGCTTGTTGCAATGGCTGTTCTTGCTTTTGAGAAAATAAAGGATTAGCTTTTCATGTAAAAATAGCTTTATTATTTCCATACGCAAGTAGCAGTCGGAGCAGGCATATTTCCAGGTCAGCCTGGAGATGGGGCTGGATAGTGAAACCCTCTGTTCCAAAAATGGGCTGGAACCGGCAACAGTTCTTGATGTGCTGAGCAAAGCTAACTGGCTTGGAGAGAAGTGGGATCCCTTTTTTGGGTGCACATGCAACATACTGGTATTCTTCTGTTGTGGAGGGGAGCCAAGCATTGACATAATGAGCACTTTACTCTGTTAAGTACTTACGTTAGTTTTCAAGTTTTCTCATAATCATGTTCTTTTGGTAATTGTAGGCATGGGTTTTGAATAAAAGATTACAAAGGAAAGTTTCTTTGGGCAACTACAAGTGCTTAGGTAGGGAAGGGATGTTTGCAGAAGCAGTCTGTATTATTCAATAGATGGTGCTCAGTTGGGTACTGAGTAAATAAACAGTAAATGTGCAAATCTTGGGTAATGTTGCTCTGTACTTGTTTAGATAGTCCAGCTGTACTTTGGATTTTGTTCTCTGTGGTAGCTGTCTTGTGAGTCTCCTGGCTCATTGCCATGTATTTCTAGATTTATATGAACATGATGTGGATCTTTTTCATCTTCGTATTTTGCTAGTTCATATTTTTACTTCCTTCAGGCATATTTTAGAGGTTTTATTAAGGCTTTTGAAAAGCAGTCAGCTTGAATTTTCCCTTTATCTTCACAAAGTCAGTACATAAGTAAGAAAAAAACACAGAAGGGGAATTACAGGCAGCATTAAAAATGTTCCTTCAGAACAGAAAAGCAGATTTAACATGAATTAAAAACTCAGCTCTGTTTCAGAGTTGCAAAAGTCTTTTATTCACCAGAGAACTGTTAAAGCTAGTCATTTTTGGCATAGTATCGGTCAGGGAAGCGTGACAAAGTGCAGTGGAATGCGCTGAGCTGCAATCCAGCTTGTAGTGGTATATGACTTTAGTGTATGGAGCATTGCAGGAAGTGCTGGGATAGGTGGGGAGGCCTTTTCATTTCATCAGCTACTGAGTAACAGCGTCCTCCTTCCTCAGACCCCACCTGCAATAACAGAGGGTCCCTTGGATGCTGGAGTCAGAAGACAAAACGTGGAGAGCCTATACAATCTGAGTTTCTGGTAGAACTTGGCTCTGTTCTCTGAGCACTGCTGTGCAGAATGCAGTGAGGTGAGAGAGTTGGGAGGAATAGCGTGTTTGGGATTGCAGATCGAATGTGCATATCTAGACTGGGACCATATCCCCAGCTCCACCATGCTGGAAGATGAAGATTCTTGGTCTGAAATTATGTCCTCATTGAAATCAGCAGTAAAATTCCTATTGATTTCATCAGGCTAGAGTTTACTGTTTATTTTGAGCAGTAAGAATCTTCCTGTTCCACCAGTACACACACATGCTAAGTCCATTTACTTAGACTTAAGTTTTGGCACAGATTTTGGCCTTAAATGGAAATCTGTTCAAACCCATTTAATATCAGTAGTTTGGATTTCAAATTACATGGATGGTTAAACCCATCTTTAGTAACCAGTGAAGATATTCCTGTAATTTGAAGCATACCTGGTATTTTCCTTCTTTCTTCTTTAACTTATGAGGTTGGTGTCCACAGAGTTTTCCAAGCATTTGTAATGACATTATAAGAAAACATGATGGTACCTTTCCTGGCAGAACAGGATGTTTGGTCTATGACCTGTGTGTTAGAAATTGGGAAAGGTTTCTTGTGGTATGGATTGTGTTACTTGTGTAAATTGCTAACAAGAATTTTACTGTTCACCTTGGGTTTCACATTTGCATTGCTCTGTTACAGTGATAATCAAATATAAAGCCACTGTTACATTGGCATTGCAGTAAAGCTGTCTGGTGCAACATTACTGCAAAAAAATGAGGTCTCTACCCAGAAGACATTACAACTCAACTGTTGTTCCTGAGGTAGGGATGTACGAAGGTTGCAGCACAGAGAAGATAAAAGGATAATGATATTTAGTGTTTTTGTTGGTCACATAAGTATCTCTGTCATTCTTACTGTCTGCTTAATGTTCTTCAAGAGGAGAACTTGAGGTTATATTGAAAATGTGGGTAAATGTTCAGAGCAGGAGTAAATGATTAGTCAGCTGGTGGGATGCCCCAGCCCATACATTTCAGGTTAGAAAGAATGCAGAAGTTGTTTGGCAGATACATCGCTTAGATGGGAGCGTTGTAATACTCATTGAAAGCTCATTTGGCGTTCAGGGTATAGATCCTATTTAAGATGTAACCTGTCAGATTATTACAGGTTAGGGTACTTCTGCTTTAGATTCTTAGCTCTACTCTTCTGCAGACACAAGCTGAAAGTTGAAAACTGACTACTAAAATAGATATACCAGAATCATTATAGTCATTCAAGAAATGGGCTGCATATAGAACTACTATGACTATATTACTGTTTTCTTTGCATGGCAGTACTTCGGATAGTTCCAACACCTCAGATATTGCATGTTGTGGAACACAAATCCTGCAAATTTCAGTTGTGGAAAAAAATTGCCTAATTCAGATTTTCAAGCATAATTATGTATGTGTATATATATACACATACTTCTAAGCTTTCTTATCACTGCCTCTGTGGCTAGTCTCTGAAGGTGGTGGCAGATACGGGAAAGCTTGATTAAAAATAATTAATCATAATGTTGACAATTTTAAGAGCTAATTGGATGCCTTGGAGAAAGGGAATAGACAGTTGCAATGCTTGTTACAGGAAGTGAATGTTGACCTTGGAAGCAGAGTGTCTTCTTGAATGCTGCCATTCAGGAATCTTTGCGTCTGTAATTCTGCCTTGCACAGCATTATCCAAGGCAGTGTGCACATGGACGGGAGCCTGAGTAAGATGCATACACAGTAGAAGTGAGGAAAGAGCGTTTCTCTGGAGCTGTAGAAATTACTCCAACACAGCTTCTCAGAGCTTACTGGTGTAGTGTGAACTCGATCATCAAAATATAAGGACCGTCTCCATGTATCATTACCATGGAGGCTTAGCTTTGTTTTGGGCTTGGCATGCTCAAAGAGTATGAATGCAGATCTTCTCATGAACCTGCAGGGCAGTGTGATGCAATGACATCTGTTTTAACAGTACTTGGCAACACGCACACAGGTTAGAAACCAGTAGGAGTACTGTCTCCACCCAATTCTCGTAGGGAAAATTTAAGAACTTGAAACTTGATTGCCTAACCAGACATATATCCTCACCTTTGTCAGCTTTGTCGAACAGGTGCATAGAAAGTATTTTTTTTTACTTCATCTAGAAACAGAGGTGTTCACCAGTGCACTACTGCAGATTGCAGAGTCTTAGTTTCTGGGACTTTATATTATGAAGCTTCCCTTCCATGCCATGTAACATTGTGCTTATTACTTCCAGTGTTACCCCATCAAACCACGGGCCAAGTTTCACTCTGCATCTGAAATACTCGAGAAGAATTTTGCCCAGCGTGATTTTGCTGTAGACCTCACTTCTAAGAATATGTTTTTTCAAGGAAAAAAAAGTGATTACTTGTCTCCTATTGGTTTCTTAATATTTTGCCCCCTTAAAGATCTCCAGAAGAAACATTGCTGTCTTAGAATATTATTCATGCAACTGAGCATATGCTGTAATAACAATAATAATAATAATAATAATAATAGTAATAATACCTGAAAAACAATTGCCAGTTGTTCTTCTGTCAAGTGACATGGGTTAAGAACATTGGAAAACAACAGTCTCCTAAAAGTTTGAGTATAGGCTTGAAGGAGGGAGGTGAGGAACATTGATCCACTGCCAGGATTACCGGGAACTGGTAAGCAAATGTGTCAATGCTGAGTGACTTGATCAAGGGAACAGTTTCTTTATCAGCTTGAGCCTTCTCAAGCTTCCTCCTCAGACTTCAACTCTGGAGTGGAATCATGTCCTCTGCTCCGCTTTCCTCCCTCTCCTTTGTTTCAGCCTAATCAAGTTCAGACTTCTTTAGAGTTCAAAATACTGTATTTTCCTAAGAAATGTAGTTATGGAATAGGTCCAATGTCTTCTAGAGTCAGCGTTACAGGGTTTTTATTGGCTTGATACAGTGAGATTTTTTTTCTTCCTCCTGTGGTTTAAAATTACTTGTCTAACATGTTGATTTATAGCCTGTCATGTAAGACTGTTTCCCTTTGGCTATATCTTTTTAAGATGATCAAATGTATTTCTGAAAAATGTCCTGTTGTTGCCTTGAAATATTAGGTGATAACTGCACAAGTAAGAGAGGGATTAGCTTGTTAAACTTAATATGACACCCAACACACAAAATACTGCAATTAAAAACTTTCTTAAGGCAGCATAGAGAGAAAAAAAAAAAGAAAAACCTTATAGTCTGAGATATCACAAGCATATTCCCTTCACCTGGGAAGTTTGTAGGTTGGTGTGAAGGAAGAAGAGGAGACTCCTGGGCTGAAGCTCCAGGAGAGCGGCTTTTGGTGGTGCTGCCAGAGCTGCTGTCTTCCTGCTGATTCCTCCCCGGTTCATTCCCGCAAGCTGTGCCAGCACAGTGTTTGCGGAGCTGAGTGGTGACTGCTCAGGGAACTGATCCAGGTTAAAAATAACTTTTTTGGGGATGATGGGAGGGACACCAGCACAATTAGGGGTATGGCAGGGGGGCATAGAAAGGAGCAGAGAAGTTGAGAGTGGTGGCAGCTGCCTTGGCTGTCAACCACCATCAGAGGAAATGCCGAGAGAAAGCTCAGCCTGCGCTCACGTGCGCTCCTCCTCCTTCCAGCTGTGCTCCAGAGACGGCCATCTGCTCAGTGCTGTCTCTTCTTACTCCTCCTCTCACCCAGGTCTTACTGCCCCAGCTGAGCTGCTGAGGGAGTTAACCCTAGCTCACTTGGGTCAAAATGAGCTGAGTTAGCTTCAACAGCTAAATCATCGGCCTGCGCTAACACAGCTATCTCTGGCGGCGAACGGACCCCAGTGTGGTCAGGCAAGAGGGAAGCAGGTGATACCTTGGGCAGAGGGAGCAGTGAGAGGCAGCCAGGGACGAGGTGGAAGTAGTTTTCTGCTGACACACTTGCAGCTGGAAGATAATATATGAATGCTAAGTTATGGATGTTGAAAGTAGTGATATGGTTGTTTTTTGTGTTGCTGCGGCCAATTTCACTGATGGCTAATGGCAGGTTTGTGAGGAGATGCTAATGTTAAGGGGATGGCATTGAGGAGGATCTTGCACGAGGATTTCTTTTCTTACAACAACCTAAAATACATATCACAGACTGCACATAAATGTAGTGGAGCAAGAAAGATGCTTCTTCAGTACTGTGTGTCTTGCCTATTAAAGTGTGCCACTTGGCCAGTAGCCAACAGAAATAACATTGAGATTAACTGAGTAAAGGTACTGCTAAGGAAATGCCAGACGAAAAAAAAAAAGGACAATTTAAGAGAAATATTGTGGAAACCTAGGAAGAAATGGTTTTATACTTTCAATAGATACTTTTGAAAATAATTGTGCAATAAAAGCAAAGCTGGATGACTGTATTCCTTTTAGTTGCTCTGTTCAATATTATCTAATATTTGTCCCCCTACTCTTCTATGTTGAACCAGACTCGGGTGTCTGTTTACAAGGTTCCTCTAGGACATCAATCAAAGTGTGTGTTACCAACTGCCTTTTTAAAAATGTATTTATTTATTTATATTTACACTTCTCTATTCTCACTGAGCACAGAAAAGGAGCAGTCATGTGAAGCATTACCATGGAGCACAAGCAGTCTTTCATTTTCTTCCCGCTTCTGGTCAGTTTTGGGGACCCCAGTGGGCATTTCTCCCTCCCCCCAGTAGCTCCCAACTGAGGAAGATGCAGCTGCTCTATTGGGGGGATTGTTTACCTCTCCATGGAATCTTGTCCCGGTCAGCTATGTGCTAAGAATGTGAATAATTTTGCTGCGGCTGCTTTACATGTAAAAAGCCTGACCTTAAGATATTTTATCCAGCTGGGTTTTTTTCTTTCTCTTTTCTTTTTTGCCTCTAGCACTGATAGAGTTGAGAGTTTTATCTTGCAACTGCAGAAAGCTGCAGTGACTAGCAGTCATATAAAGCATTTAGTACAAAGGGGTATTTTTGTAGTCTTAAAAATCATTAAGTGGCAGTCAGCGTTTAGTAATTCTTACTTTTGGACCTGTAGCTACACATGTGTATTTGATAGAATTAATGAAACTAAGCACTGTGTGGAGACTTCTGGAAAATGTCTAATGAGATCCCTAGTGCTGCAGAGTTTGAGTATATTGTATTACAAGGTTGAGCATATTGATTTTAAAATGTTAAAAGCTGAATGCCTTTTTATGTTTTTGAATGAAAATTTTAAAAAAAAGATAGCATTACAATTGATATATAAAATTCAAAAATGCTAACAAATTTTTTAAAAAATAGTATTGTATGTGAAAGTTCTATATCTTCCTACTCTTTGAACAACAAATATGCGAAGTTGTCTTGCCCAGCACACTTGCAATCTGCGCGTGTGTGCGTATTTGTCTGTACTGAAAAATATCAGGAATCTCAAGATAAAACCCAGATGTTTGTTCAGTCACGTGAGACATGCTGCATTGGACTGTGAGGCAGAGAGAAATGTAGCCTTCGTTTGTCTCACAATTGAGCTGTATTTCTGAGATATATTTTTTTCTTTTTGACTATGCATTACTGATTGATGTCACTTGGGGTCCCATTGTGGTATAAATCCTCAAAGGACAGAACAGTTCAGTGGTAATGCATTCCAACCAGATATCCTGGAGGTTTTATAGTTCTGTTAAAGTACTCCCCAAAGAAAAATTAAGGGGAACAAAACTCTCCTAAGCTTCTAAAGGCCATATCAGGAATACACTTGAATCTTGTTTGGAAAATTATGTTAGTGTTTGACCTTGAATGTTAAATGAGTGACTTAATTTTACTGTCTTTACTTGAATTTTTTTTGTCTTGGAGAAGAGGTTTTAAAACAACAGTTGAAAGTTCTAGTGGTTTAAAACTGGAAAAAAACCCCATATAAAGTTATAAGAAAAGGAGGGGAGAGAAGTATCACTCTTTAAATGTTAAAATCTTATGAAATATACGAAAACTTGTCATGCCTTAAGTAGCCAGCACTCAGTAAAAATGACAGAGGCACTGTTAATAGAAATAGATGCAAAATTCAATTTGTAGAGTTTGATATGGAGAAATGTAATAAACAGTACTAAAGCATTGCAGATTTGCAGCGCCGGGTGACTTTCTGGGGAACAGCTGACTTTGGCAGCACAAAAAGCTCTTCCAGTCTTTGACACAATTCTTTTCTGTGCTTTGGGGCTTTATTTCTGGACAACAAACCTCATAACTCATCTTGCTGAATCTGAATACCCGGTTTACAAGTCTCTTGTAGCCGGTTTGGCTAAGAAATAATTTGCAAGCTCTGTGAATATTTGTAAAAATCCTCTTTTACACATAACTCTATATGTATGTATCTTTATAGTAGAAGGGAAAAGCAATGGGAAGCACCCATCTTAGTGTCCGTGGCCACTGAAGAGAGATGTGCTTTGATACACAAATAGCATTATTGTAAATGTAATGCCAGCCAAACACATTTTTGGCTAACGCGTGAGCAATAAAATTAGCAAACACATCACTTGCTGCTAATGAAGAGGAATAAGCTCATCATGAAACCTTCACTGAACTGCTATTCTATCCAGCTTGATTTACTTGCCCTGGCAGAATAAGATACTGCTGTCTAAAAAAAAAAAGAGGGGGGGAGGGTTGGGATGTGGGCACTAGTAGGAAGGAGTCATGCTATCATTCTGACAGCTCACTATGTGAAAAGCGGGTCTGGAAGAGGGCAGGGATGGCCTGCTGCTCTTGCAGCAAATGTGCCCTGGTTACTAATAAGTATAAAATATTAAGACTGCAGAACATCCCACCTGAGAGAAAGAACCTGAAAGAACATGATTCCAAGAGAATACTTAAAAAGAGTTTGTGTGATGCTTTTTGAATGGCAGCTGCTCTTTGCACAGCAAGGTGTTGCTTTTGCTGGACCTCCCATCTTAATATATTCAGTAGTTTAAGATGCTTTATGTCAAGAGTAGGTTGTTTTTTGCTTTTGTTTTTTAAGATTGCATGCCTTGAGTGTAGGGACACTTACTTGGACCCCCAGAGTACAGAGTAGCAGATGCCATTTTTTATTCATGGCTGGATTTCATGCATGAGGATCCTGGTGCACAACTGGAAATTAAGCTATCTGTACTGGAGTGCCTTTCTTAAAACAACAGTGCTGTTCTGCATCGTGGTGCACCTTTCCCTCAAGGATGAGTCCAATTCTACCTCAATTTTGAAGATGCCTTCTGTGCAAGGCTCTTTACCCTTTTCTACGTGTGTTGAGAGTTTGTGAGATTTCAGTGGAATCGATAAACTCCTGAAGGCAACTTGCTAAGATTTTTTTCCCCAGGACCTTGTATTGCTTCTTTGCGGGGTGCTGCAGTGTTTATTAATAGTCTCAAATTGGCCTTTAACGCTTACATTGGTATTAATGTCAGCACTGTTGGCCAAATACAAATGTTTCATTAGGGTGAGTCAGACAAGGGCAAAAGTGAAGTAAGGAGGAATTAGTCTGGCTGAAGTCTGCGTGTTCTCTTGGGTGGAAGAACTTTCTGATTGCATTGGTGAAATGCGCAGCACCTCTCCTCTCCTAATGATTTCAATACATCTTATGAAGAAGTGATAGGAAAATGCTTCCTGTTCTTCCTGTCTTTAAATTGAGTTTCTGGATTCTATTACTTTCTGGATGTAAACCATACCAATCCAGAGGAAGGTTTCAAACCAAATGGTGACTAAGTATTTGAAGATTCTTGCCCCATGTGTGTCTTCCTTCTACTTAAAAAGGCTGCAACACCTGATATTGTCTACTAATAGCTTTTGTCAAATCCTGCTACTCAGTGCTGCTGCTGAAAGGATTTGCTGCTCTTTGCATCAACTCAACTGCTTTACTGTTAGCATAAAGAAAGTAGAAGACAGGGAGATGGGAGGTGTTGCATTCAAGACTTCAGCAACTTGAATCAAGATACAGAGGCTCGGTAACAGGCTCTCCACTGGCTTGGAGTTCTGTGCCACATGGAAAAGATTTGATTTGGAGTACCAGATGGGCGACTCTTGTTCTTTGAGTTACACTTGTAAGCATCAGAGCTCGCCCCGTGTTGGGCTTGGTATGAAAAGGGGATGTCATGTTTGGTAACACCTCTAGTTATTAAAAAAATGTCAACAGGAACCTGGAAGAGGTTTTCAAGTAAACATTACAGGAAGATGATGATGCTTCTTGGTTTGGGACAACTCATTTGCTTATACTTGTTTTCTAGTTGCCCTCTGTTTCCTTTTCTTCGGAGTTCAAAAGCTATTGTAGGATGTTATGTTACCTTTGTAATATTACAAGTATTGATGAATCATGCCATGGCTTGCCTTGCCTTGACTTGTGGGAACAGGAGAAACTCTTAAGCCTCACTGGTTAATGCAAGGCATATGGCTGAGGCACTGTGTGACAGAGTACAGGTCACCACAGTGTCTGCCAGTCGTGAGGGACAGGAGTGAACTGGAGCTGAGGCTGAAACTGCCACAGACCGTGTCCAGAGGGTGGGATGTTCCCTGTTCCTGTAACCAAAGTGAGGGGATTTTAGGGAAGTAAAATAGCACCTTTGGAAAGGAGCTACATACACACTTGAATCATAGAATCATAGA
>VWZL01003319.1:4288-65895 GCA_013396915.1 Stercorarius parasiticus
TTACATGTTACTTTTAGTTTTATAGTAAATGGCCACCCTCCATGAGTTTCATTTCTTGTCATATTAGTTGGGGACCAGAAGCCAGAAAATTATTTCTCATGCCCTGCTTCATTCACCCAAGCCCATCAGGCACCTTTAGCTATACCATCGACTGCAAGGCTGTGGGCTTGTTGTGCGGACACCACGTAAGTACCATTAGGAGGCTTATGTGAAGGTCCAGTCACATATACTAATTCCCATGAAAGTACCACCTGGTTGGGTGCGGTTCAGGGAATACTGGCCTCGGGCTGGGTATCGGACTGGCCAAGGAGATGGCATACTTTCTTCTTCCTAGTAGGTATCATTTCCAACTTCACTGTAATTGCTCACTAGCCATTTGCAGGAAAGGGGGACAGAGGTCCATGGCCAGCTTTTGAGGCTGGCTACACACTGGCTACAGATTTCCCTAAGATTACAAACTCATTTTCCCATTTGAGGTCGGTACTTGAGGAGCTGAAGCTTCCCCAGCGATTAAGGGCAAAGAGAATGGTCACCCAAAGCAATTTCTGTGGTAATATGCAATACATCCTAAAATCACAAACACAGTAATTGTTACCAGTACAATGCAAAATATTGATATCCACATGTATCTTCAGTATAGTCTGTGATGGAGTCTCCGGTGGGCTGCTCCTAGAAAGACAAGAGAAAAAGAAATATGTCCTCTGTTCAGCTCAGGAACCGGGTTTACTGTTATTAAAAAGATGGGACAATCCATCTTGTATTGATTTTATGTTCGTTGCCTAGGGCATCCTTTGCTACCCAGGCATACTTATTAAGAGGTGTGCTCAACACTAGGGGAACTGCCACTATAGCAGGTAGCTCTACCAGGACTTGTTGCCCAGGATAATGTGAAGGTTTAGTGGGGTGGTCCAGGCCAGATGTAGCCGTGACTATTGTAGGGGCCTGTGGGCAAAAGGCTGTAATTTTCAGACACCCATTCGTCCCCCATCAACTATTGACGTGTATGACAGCTTCCCAAAGACACTCGTCCCATCCTGACTCATGGGGCTTGAGGAATCGTTTGAGAAGACCATTAGTGCGTTCCACTATTCCATTGGCTTGAGGATAATACAGAGTATGGAACATCCATTGAATTCCTTTCTCTTTTGCCCAGTCTTGTATAACCTTGGCAGTAAAGTGGGAGCCATTGTCTGACTGGAGAAACTGTGGCTTAGGGAAAGTACTGAACCACAGTTGCAAGGCCTTAACAGTGCTTTCTCCCATGGCACAGGAAAAAGCCTCAGCTTGCACTAGGCCTGACAGAATTTCCACCCCTACTAGTACAAAATGTTTCCTGTTAGACCTTCGGAATGGGCCAGTGTAGTCTATTTGCCAGGCATCCCATAGTCCTTTACCTGTGAGAACATGTAACGGGTCATCTTTAAGAGGCTGTCTTTCTAACCGCATACAGCACTGGCCACAAGCTGAGACACAAATCTGGCAGTACTCTCAGGTGACCAGCCAACCTCTTGTTTGAGCTTCCCAATACAGGTCTTTAACTCGAGTGACCTCTTTTCACATGTAACCACTCTAAGAGTAGTTCCCAGTTCTCCACCACTGGTTCGTTCTGCAAAGGGGCAAGTCAGGCCAGCTTGTCAGCTCTGTTATTCCATCGGCTAGCTGGAGTTTCATTCGCCTGGTGGGAGGTGACCCATGCTATTGCGAAATTCCCTTGTTTAGCAATAGTTAGAATGTCTTGCCACTTTTCTTTTTGCCACACGGGCACCCTATTGACTTCCCACCTGCTGCTCCCAGAATGGAAGCCCCACTCAGTGCACCCTTTAAAAACAGCAAAAGAATCAGTACAGATATAGACAGGGGAGGTAGATTGAGCTTCATGCTGAAAAACACTCCATACAGCCACTAATTGTCCCACTTGTGCAGTGCCTTCCCCTTCAGTGACTATTTTTTGGTCGGTGTCTATCTGTAGTGCAATTGCACGGTATTTCCAGCTCTTGCCTTCTCGTTTGGCAGAAGCATCTGTAAACCAGACATTTTGCAATTGTTCTGAAAATGGGGGGGCTACTTGCATGACAGGAGGGGGTGTATTTCCTTCCTGATCTGAGGCTACTTTCTCTTGAATAACCGAATTCTTGATAGTGCTTTCAGACACCTTAAAGATGTCACAATAATGTTGTATTTCTGCATACCATTTCCGTACTGAAGCTCTTTGTGCCACCCCTTCAGGGGCAGGCATTCCAGTTAAAACAGTGTTAGTTACCTTAAAAAGGCCTCTAAGCACTATCTGCTGTTGGCGGATGGTATGTTCTGCCTCCCGCAATGCTAAGCTAACCACGAACAGTCCCTTTTCCCATACAGTATACTGTTTCTCTGCAACCTTAAAGCTGCAGGAGTAAAACCCAATGGGATGAGGGGGTCCTTCAGGGCCTTTTTGACAGAAATGCTTCGACCATCCCAACTGGGCGAATCCCCACTCAATTTGCACAGGGTCAGTAGGATGCATAGAGCCAAGGGCCTGGTGATTAGCCGCCTCAAATACCAAAAACCGCAAAGCTTCCTCATGGACTGGAGTCTAGTCCCAGGACAAGCCTCTTTACAATAAATCATATAGTGGTCTTGCAATGATAGAAAAGTCTGGGATATGTTTTCTTCAGAATACAAGTAACCCTAATGCATGCTGAAGCTCCTTCTTTGACTCAGGCATCTTTGCCTGATCTAGTGTGGAAAGGGTATCTATAGGGATGCATGTCATTCCCTCTTTCCACCAAATTCCTAAGTATTTAACCTCCTTAGAGGGGGTCTGGATTTTCTCAGGTGGGATTTTTAATCCCAAATTCTCCAGATAAACAATAACATCATTTTGTGTTTTTTGAACCTTTTCCACTTGGCTCCCTCCTATTAGCACATCATCTATATATTGGTAAATTCTAACTCCTTCTGGTGAGACTTGTTCTAAATCTCTTGCTAAAGCATGATGGGCTAATGAGGGAGAATGCTTGTATCCTTGAGGGAGCTGTGTAAAAGTAAACTGCTGTCCTTCCCACATAAAAGCAAAACGATTTTAGTCCTCAGGTCACAAAGGGATCATAAAAAACATATCCTTAACATCAATAGTTGCCATAATAGGGTGTGCTTGCTCCTGAATAGTGGCTATGAGATCAGCAATGTTTGGCACCGCAGCAGTTAGTGGGCCAGTATTTGCATTTAGTCTCCGATAGTCTATTGTCAGCCTCCATTTGCCATTTGGCTTTCAGACAGGCCATGCTGGGGAATTAAAGGGGTAGTGAGTAGGAACCACAATTCCTTGTTCTTTTCAGTCTTCTAGCACAGGTGCTATTCCCTCCCATGCTCCAAGAGGTAAAGAGTAGGGTTTGATATTTGTTAGTTTTGAAGGGGGAAGTAACAGCGCAGTTTGTAAGAGCCTTATCTCTATCAGTGGGGTGCCAAAAGACCAGCTTCCTCCCTTATCATCCATCCATGCTTTGCCTTTCAGGATATCAAGTCCTAAGAGATTAAATGGAAATGATCCCACGACCATCGACACTGAAGCTGCTGCCTCTTCCCCTGGTAGCTGTTAACTGACTGTAGCCAGTGCTTGTGCCTGAACGTTACCGAATGCATCTGCCACAAACAAATGTTGTTTGGACAATGATATACCGCTGCATTCTGCATCTTTTATGTTAATAGCTGAAATCTGGGCACTGGTATCTACTACAAATGTTATTGGGATTTGCTTAGGTCCTACAAAACAAGTAATCACAAGGTTGCCTCGCTGATTAATAGTGAGCTGCCTAACATGTACCCACCCTCCGCCTCCTCACCCACTGTAGGAGAGCAAAGGAGTGTTTCCCACTGGCACTGGCGGTTTCCTATCAGTTAAATCTATGAGGGGCACCGGGGGAGCACTAGGGACAACATCACAATCCCAAGGTTCTTTTGACTTCCCTAAAACCAAATCTCAAGAGATCACCGGTTTCTTCGGCCATCCCCTAATTAACCTTTCTAGCTTGTCTGTTTGCAGCCTGTCCATAAGATCTCGGGGGATTCCTTTTCTCCATCCCATGGTTCATAGTGCGCTCCGCTTATTTGCTATATCCCTCCCGCCCGGTGGTTTGGCGAGGGGTGCCCTCCTCTCGTGGTTAGGGTCTGGGGGGGGGTTTCAGTTCTGTCTGTCTTAACCCTTTCGGATCTTGTTTGGCAGAAGAGATACTAACAGGACCATATTTCCACCCGTAATTGATTAATTCCTGGGCCACTTCTCACCAAGTCCACACTTTCAAATTTCGCGGTTTGCGATTAGGGGTTACCAACCCTTCCAGTGGCAGCTGTGACCCCTTCACTTTGCGGTACTGCTTTAATTATACCCTGTAATTGTATGTCAATAGGTTTTAAAGATTCAGGGAGGCCCCTCAGCAAGGGAGTCATCCATTCAGGGTCAACCAGCATCATCATGGAGGATTTTTGTTGGGGCTTAAGCTCCTGGTTGTGCAACATTTGTAAGCACGCCGCTTTTTGCACACTTTCTACCAATTGATTGACCGATCCCGTAATAGTGAGAGGATCTCCCCGTTCTAACGGATTGAGACCTTCAGCCCAACAGGCTGCCCTCTGAGTTAGGGACCAAGGGGCACGGCGATCATCAGTAGTTAAAAACATTCTGGGCGCCCAATACCCTTCAGTTTTTTTTTCACTTAGTAGTATCTAATCCCCACCTGAAAATGACACACATTTGCAGAAGATTAAGCAAGCTTTGAGACAATTATTTTAAAGTTCCAGTCTTTCACAGCAATCTCCATATGTTTGCTGGGTTTTAGCCCAGTTCAGGGGAGAGTGTTAGCACAGAGGTTAGAGGGGTGATGAAAGCAGTTCCCAGAGACAGTGAGAACAAGCACCACTTTTTTCTTTCTGGCACTTCCCATGTGGGAACAATCTGCAGATGTTTGATGTTTTTGAGCCCAGTTCAGGGGAGAGTATTAGCACAGAGGTTAGAGGGGCAATGAAAGCGGTTCCCAGAGACAGTGAGAACAAGCACTGCTTTTCCCTCCTGGCACTTTCCATGTGGGAGCAATCTCCAGACGTTCTCTGGTTTTGAACCCAGTTCTCTAGAGAGTGTTAGCATTGACGTTATAGGGGCAATGAAAGCAGTTCCCAGAGACAGTGAGAACAAGCACTGCTTTTCCCTCCTGGCACTTTCCATGTGGCAGTAATATCCAGACACTTGAGGCTTCTGAGCCAGGCTCTAGGGAGAGTGTTAGCCCCAAGCTTAGAGGGGCAATGAAAGTGGTTCCCAGAGACAATGAGAACAAGCACTGCGTTTCCCTCCTGTCACTTTCCTTGTGGGAGCAATCTCCATACTTTTTCCAGCCCAGTTCTGCGCAGAATGTTAGCCCCAATTATAGACAGGCAATGAGAGCAGTTCCCAGAGACAGCAAGCACAACTTCTCCCTCCTGGCACTTTCCATGTGGAAGCAATCTCCAGATGTTTCATGCTTTTGAGCCCAGTTCTCTGGAGAGTGTTAGCACAGATGTTAGAGGGGCAATAAAAGTGGTTCCCAGAGACAGTGAGAATAAGCACCACTTTTCCCTCCTGGCACTTTTCTTGTGGGATTAATCTCCAGACATTTGATGTTTTTGAACCTGGCTCTGGGCAGAGTGTTAGTACCAATGTTAGAGGGGTAATGAAAGCGGTTCCCAGAGACAGTGAGAATAAGCACAACTTTTCCCTTCTGGCACTTTCCATGTGGGAGCAATCTGCAGATGTTTGATAGTTTTGAGCCTGGCTCTGGGCACTGTGTTAGCACCATGTTTTTTGTGGCAATGAAAGCACTTCCCAGACAGTAAGAACAATCACCGCTTTCCCCTCCTGGCACTTTCCATATATAGGAGCAATCTCCAGACATTTTTCAGCCCAGTTGTGAATAGAGTGTTAGCCTCAAGTTTAGAAGGGCAATGACAGCAGTTCCCAGAGACAGTGAGAGCAAGCACTACTTTTCCCTGCTGGCACTTTCCATGTGGGATTAATCTGCAGGCGTTTCCTGGTTTTGAGCCTAGCTCTGGGCATAATTGTACCACCAAGGCTATCGGCGTAATGAAAGCAGTTCCATGTGACAGTGAGAACAAGCACTACTTTTCTTTCTTGGTACTTCCTTGTGGGAGCAATATCCAGATGTTTGATTTTTTTGAGCTGAGTTCCTGGCAGAGTATTAGCCCAAAGTTTAGGGTGGCAATGAAAGCAGTTCCCAGCGTTGCTACGAAGCAGCACCACTTTTCCCTCCTGTCACCTTCCGTGTGGGAGCAATCTTCAGATGTTTGATGGTTTTGAGCCCGGCTCTGAGCAGAGTGTTAGCACCAATGTTAGAGGGGCAATAAAAGAGGTTCCCAGAGACAGTCAGAACAAGCACCACTTTTCCCTCCTGGCACTTTCCGTGTAGGATCAATCTCCAGACTTTTCATATTTATTGAGCCCAGTTATGGGGAGAGTGTGAGCCCCACAGGGCAATAAAAGCAGTTCCAAGACAGTGAGAACAAGCAATAGTTTTCCCTCCATGCAGGTCTTCATGACTGTAGCCAGACAGAACCCTTGTGGCACTGGAGCCTCCTTTGCATCAGAGAGAGGTACTCAGGAACTGCGGGGGCCTCTGCAGGAGACATATTGGAGGGTTTGGCTCTGTACTGTTAGACAAAGAAGACCTTTTGTGGTTTCTTCCTGCTCTCCTGCTCTGTGGAAAAAGCAGATTGGTCACTTCTGGTTTGTGGAATTGTTTTTTGTTGTGAGACCATGGCCAGCTTCAACTGTATACAGTGGAAATATTTCAATTTTGTCTGTCTCCTTTCCAACTCCTTTTTGGGGTGCCTGCATGATTTCCAAAGAGGGGGATAACAATTTGGGAGAACTTTGCGTCCCTCCCCACAAATCTTTCCCTTCCAGCCTTTTGAGGACCTTGATAATGCATTGAAATTGCAAACAGTAGTTACTACCTGCAGTTAAGAGGACTACATTATGCTTTTGGAAATATTTGAAGGCAGTCTGCTCTCTACTCTAGCAACAGTAAAAAAGAGTTTGTACCTCCCCACTTGTAAACTGCTTTGAGTATCTGAAATGCTCGATGTTACGGGTACTGTTGAGATGTGCAGGAGCACGAAGTTCATGATGCAGAGAAGCAGCAGAAGATAGGCTTGATCTCGGCATTTACTTATGTACACGTGATAAGAAACTTCATCAGCAAAAAGAGAAACCCTATGACAGAAGAAATATTCACAGTCCCTGAAAATAGCATGAACATGCACAGCTTATGGTGCAAAGATGATGCTTTCTCCCCCTTGGGGAGCCAACGCGGGCTAATAGTGTGCTAGTTTCTTGCTGTACAAGAATCAGACTTCTTCCACCCACCTTGTTGTGTTAGTGTCCTAAGTAATCTTTTTTGGCCATGTCAGTGTGCTAGGTAACCGTTGTTGAGGAGCATTCTCCCCACAGAACTTAGCCTCTGTTGTCTGTAGACAGCAGCCAGTGATACTGACCTCCATTGCAAAGTGCCCTGAGATCAGTCGGAAAGCAGAGTAAAATGCTTAGGTAGTACATTATCATTTTATCATCCATTCAGGTAATGACAGGGTTTAGCAAACTGAGCATGCGGGATGTTCAAATAGGATGTGGGAGGTTGGTTTGTTTTGGCAAGTGCAAACCAACAGTGTCTTTTTCAGTGTCTGCTGCTTGAATGTGTCTGCCTTAGCTGATATATTTCTTTTGGTTGTCTTTCCTAATGCTCATAGGACACTGAAGGAAAATACTGAAGCTGTTCCGAACAGCACGAGAGCCGTGAAACAGAACTTGCCTGAGGGAGGAAGATGCCAAGGTACCATAGTGATAGTTATCTTAACTTAGCATAAGTGATTAAAGAGGTCTGAAGTAAAATGCTCCTCTGATAGCTGCTCCAGCAAGGGGAATCCATCACTGAAGTCTTAGCTGAGGATTTTTTTTCCTATGCAAGTATTCAGCAATGCTGTATTTTGAAAACACTGCAAGAGTGTGTTTTGCTTAAGCCAAAGATCAGGATCATCCTTTTAACTGGTCTTAGTTTTTTTCTATTCCAAATTAGGAGGTGTTTCATTATAACTATGTATAAGATGAATTCAAGGAGAAAAACAATAGAAATACCTCCTCTCTTCGCAACTTGAGTACAAGAAAACTATCACTCTTGGTGATGTTTGTATGGTGACAGGAGGGAATGCTGTTAGATCAATTTTTAGGAGCTTGTAAAATTCATGTAAAGAAACACAGCTGGACGCTAGCCCACTGAATGCTGAGAACAGCCTGATAATTCAAGTCCTGGATATCAATCAGCACTGGAAGTGGCTAAACCCTGGTAATATGACAGTTCTTTGCAGCTGGCTTTGATGACAACTCTCCACTGAGCTCAGTGGAGCAGTTTGACCCACGCAGTAAGAAATGGAAATATGTAGCAGAGCTTACAACTCTGAAGCATTTGATCCCATAGTGAATAGGTAATTTAAAACTTTTTATTTGGCTTTATAAGACAATGAAATCTGCCTATATGAAAACACAACATAATAGAAATAGTGTGCAGCAGGAGGTTTATCTGTTGTTTCCTGGTAATAATTGAGTAACGTCCACAACTAGTGATTCAAGAGTGCTGCTTATGCCACTAGATTCTTCTTGTAAATATTTAAGCACCGCCTCCTCCCTCTTTTTATCCTTTGTCCTGTTTCCTGCATTCAATAAGAATTGACATTTTTCTGGTTGTTTCAGTCTGATTTTCCAGACAAATAATGAGAATAAACTCAAGGGGTGTGTTTTTGTGCAGAGTATACAACTAGGCTGTATAACAGAATTTCAGACACAGAAAAGAAATACTTTCACGTTGCTTAGAAAGGACAGGAACTTCCTCTCCCCACCCTCCCCACCCCCCTGCCATCTTCTTTAGGTGGGAACTGGTGGGCTCTGTGTCACACTGCAGGGCAGGGGCAGGCGTGGCTGTGTGCTCTTGTCTCAGCAGCCAGATTCGGGATGTGGGACAAGGATACAGCAACGTTGTTAACTGCATGTGAGCTCTGCTGTCTCCTCCAAATTCCAGAGGAATGAGAATAGGGGAGGCACTGCACAGCTTTTAAACACCGTGTTTTGTACAGTAGGTTAAGAAATAAAAACAATACATTTTCTTTGTGAAAATGTTACCTTCTACAACTGTAAAGGTTTTGGTGGCTTTCTATCAATAATGATACAGAGAAGCCTGTGAAAACACCAAATAAAAGACTGTGAAACCAAGCAGCTTGTCAGTGCTGCTTGCCAGCTGATACATTTCTCCTCTTGATGGGAGAGTGCTAGCACCCATGGGTGCTGCCTGTGAGTAACTCACATGCATTGGTCCATCCTGACAGCATCCAGGCACCAAAGGGAGACGTGTGTGTTTGCAGGGAAATAAGGTTACAACAAACACAGTGCGATTCCCCGTCGTGTGGGAGCGGCTCTGCTGTCGGCCCTGTAGCTGGAAGTCAAATGGTGCTAGGTTTGAGCACCATTGTTAAGATAGCTGCTTCTGTTGTATTTCAATTTGCACACCACCACCCCCAACAACATTTGTGCTCAGGCTTCTGGAGGCATATTGTTAAGGGATGGCAGGAAAACTGCAAAAGTTTACAAGGAACAACCCTGTTGCCAGTATAGTGGTGTCCACATTCTTAATCTTAGATGGCACCAGAACTGCAAAGATTTTGTGCAGAACTGTTTCTAGAAACACTACTGCTGGAAATGTGATAATGATGTCCAAGTATATTAAAAAAAAAAAAAGTATAGGATTACTGTGGCAACACACTAATGACTTACCTGCATATAAAGCTGTTGTGATTTAACATCAGCAAACTCATTTTTCTTCTTCCAGTACTGGCAACAGGATAACGATGACAAAGATGGAGCCCCCCCAGGCTGAGGGAAGAGAGCAGGCCACCCTCATTCCCCATGGTGCGGCAGCCCTCCAGCAGCAGCAGGCATTAACTTCCACTGCATCTTCTAATTTAAAACTAAACTGGGGATTTGCGATAGCAAAGTCATTCAGGGTCATGAATGCATTGCATCTAAACATGATGCACATCTGATCCCAAATGTGGAATTGTTACTGCTTCTATTAATGATGTTTTTCCTGCATCTAAAAGTCTTGAACTCACCCATAAAAATCATTAACCCCAAGAGGTCTGTTAGTACATCCTTTAAACACAAAGAAAAAATAATTTTGTAAGAATCCAGTGCAGTCACAGTTACTCACATCAGAGTTTCCAGCCTGCTGATTTGAAGTCTCATGGGCTTCCAGGAAGAGCAGGACCAGACTCTGGACCACTCGTGACCAGCCCTCTTGGCCATGTATCTCCAGTCACGACTATGCAGCCAGTGCTTACAAGTCACCCTGCTGCCACCCCAGCTTCTGCGAAATACCACCTCCCTGTGTCAGTTCTCTTGCTGCCCCCAAGTTAGATTTCTACCCCTTTAAATGAGATTTCCGATCACTACATTAAAATAGCAATTTCTGTTTGTGTTTTTTACAGGACATGCCATAACACTATGATGATGCATGATTAGCGTTTATTTCAATTTTGTAAAATACGTCCTTTCAAAATAATCTTAAATTCACACCTTATTATTTACATTCAAAGAAGATTGTGAGAGTTCAGTTGTATTTTCACAGCTTTGATTACTTTTAAATATTGCTCTTCCCCAAAGGCATCTCATTGCTAACAGAGCCACGCTTGCAGCAAAACTGTTTGGATTAGACATACTGCTAAAATATTCAGATGTGGACAGAAGACTTTATGATGCGATGCAAGTGCTACTTGCATGTTTTAAAATGTAAACAAAATATATGCATGCACTCTTCGTCCCATCAGAAAGATTATTTCCTGCTGGCTTGATCACTGGCTGAGAGAAAATGATTTCACTGAAATGTCCTCCTGTAGAGGGGGATGCAGCTCTGCAAATAACCAAGCCTTCAAATAGGGCTCTGCTGCATGGAAGCAGGAGGTAACACTGATCCCAGCCAGGCACTGGAGAGATCCCGTATCTGTCTCCAGGATCTCTTTTCAGATGCAGTGGGATCTGGGGGCAGTTATTCCAGTGTCAGTGTTGTTAACCCTTGTAGCATGCATGGATGTAGGGCAGACTGAACATGTCAGAAGCAATTTATTCATCAAAACCAAGGAACATCTCTTGCTCATGATCCGGTAAGACTCGGGGGAGCAGTGGGAAGGTTAATTAAATAAAAGCACAATTGCCACCAGCATGCTTGATGGCAGACTCTGAAACCAACATTCCAGCTGAACAGCCTCTTTCTCTATGCTCCATCCAACTGCACTCAAGTGCTAGCAATAGAGATGCAGACAGACCAGCAGCAATAAGACTGTCAAAGCCCCGTAAAATTATATGAGATTGCTTTGCTGCTCTGAACTTCTGTGCACACTTACTTAAAATCAGGCTGCCTTCCTGCGTCCCGACTGCATGGCCTCAGTTCTGTGTCTTACCTCCACTTGCAACAACATTTTGACTCTGGAGTGATTCCTTCTCATCTAGGAGTTGGAAAAGAGCTGCATGAGAAAATCCACGTCAACAGGCAAAAACATCTACGAACGGCAGACACTGAGGAACAGGGGGCAGCCCTGGTCGACGCAGGGAAACTCCTGAGTAAATAAAGGTTTGTTGAAGTTAAAATTGAGTGCTCAGAATGCAACACTGATTGTGCAGTTTCCCAACAACTCCAGCCCAACGTACCTGCCCTGAACCACAATGAGAAACAGAAGCGGTTGCGTTTACCTCGTTTGCTGCATGTCCTCCGCTCTGTCTGCGGAGACAGCTGCAGGATGCTCAGCCTGATCTTGTGTGATGGGAGCACGGCTCTGACACCAAATGACATTGAGATTAATTTTACAAAAAAGTTGTCATCGGGCAATAAGAATTCAGCCAATTAACTTGTTCAAGCTTAATTAGAACAAATGCCTGGGAAGTCCATAACTCCAGATTACTCCCACAGTTAAATGGAGCTTTCTATCTTCATTTAGGCTGAAACTGCTTTTAGAACTATTTTCAACATCGCTGCAGCACGCATTTTTGCAAACCCAGTACTTTATTCCAGATGCTCCACTTAAATTTTTTGCTGACTGCTTTTACCACATCTGTATTGTTTTCTAAACCTTTTAATGTTCTCTTGACTGGAACTGGCAGCAAACAAAGTACTCCGAGCCAGGAGATGAAACTTATATTTGTAATTCTTTCCTGGCTCTGTCAACAAGGCTGGTGTTGCTGCCACTTCACAGCATTTTAATGCAATTCCTTGGATTCCACACAGTTTCATTTTAAAACTGTTCCAGCACAAGGGGAAAAAAAAAAGCCAACAGGCAGCTATGTGATTTCTGCCGCCTGACTTGTCTGGTCTGCAGGGGTTATCGTGTTCTGTCACTGCACGCAAAAAGCCCATGCAAATACACAGCTGCCATCAGTGTTCCACTGAAATGGTGACTCCATCTTTCAATAGGTGCACACCCACATGTTAGGTGACACGGCAACCGGCGTCCTGACAGAGATAAGACGACATGTGCACCGGGCTGTGATGAAGAGAACACAGGTGTGGTACAGCTGCCTGCCCGGCTTCTGGAGCACCCCTGCTACCTGGCAGCATCGCACAGGAAAATTTCTCTGAAGCTTATTAAATTAATGGTCCTGAAAATTAATACTCTAAGCAGGCAACTGTGCAGCTAGAGCTGTTCCTGGGAGTGGCAGCAAGGCCTAGCTCTGGTTCAATCGCCAATGAGAAGCATTTTTGTGTCTTCATTTCTTGATGGGTAAGACTTAACTCGGGCCAAGAATCATAAGCAAATTATCTTCCCCTACACACATTTTCCAAGAGAGTAAAGAAAAGAAAAAAGGACAGTGCAAGTCAGCACACCTAACTCAGCACAAGCTGCTGGAAGAAAGCAATTGCAAATCCATGCACTGTTCTGACACAGTCTGAGTCAGATCTCCAACTGAACAGCCGCCAGATGAAACAAACAGCACATTACAGCTGCCAATATGATTGCATTTAGATGTCACATTGTCATTGCACATTATGCCACATGACAGTTTTCTCCTGCTTCTCGCTTTTCTGTTGTACAACCAGATGCCAGCTCCCCAGCCAAAATCTTGCTCAATGCAGGACAGAAAGGACAGGAATGGAAGAGCAGAGCCAAAGAGCCTTTCTTTCTTTCCCTCCTCAGTAGGCATCCTAGCTGCTCTTGCTGCTGCCATATGGTTCCCAAGGTCTTCCTTTTACCTCCAAGAGACTGCCATGCCTCTCTCTCTCTTACCTCTTCTTTCCCAGTCCCTCACACCTGGCCCTGCTTTGCCCCAGCTGGTTTCCTTGCTTTTAATCGCTCTCCACCCGACATGGGTTGCTGGAGCACCCCTAGCCCAGCTAACCATATTCCATCTTATCTAATTACCACCAAAGACCTACAACTTCATGCTCCCCCAAGGACCATCCCCTCTACACCACACACTCTCTTTTCCTGCTTGCGATGTCTGCACACACACACACACACACACACTTCAGCTTTCAGACGAAGCCCCTTTCACTGTGGCACCAACACTGCTCCAAGGCATGCCAACACTTCCTCCACTGGAGCCTGTCAGAGGGGAAAAAAGGAAAGCTGAGGTGGGCATACACTTGTTCTGCTCTATAAAGTCCATGACCACAGACACACACAGCACAGCCCTGCTGGAGTCGTTAGCCAGGGCACTGCTATCTCCAGCCCCTTGAGATTCATCCCTCCGCACGTGTGTGGTGCTGATTCACACCCACCGATGACTGGTTTTTAGCAGAAGGTTAGTTACCGCCCTTAATTACAGTTATCCTCACTGAAGGAAGGGCAAAGCTGTCAGACAAAAGGGACCGGTAAAACAAAAGACTAATTCTGTCTTCTTTTTCATGTTAGAAAACAAAAGACAGAGAGCAGCATGCTCTCTATGCATGCAGTCAGAGAGAGGAAAAAAGGAAAATACATAGTTACCAGGCATACAGAGCTTCCAAGGGCACTTGGCCTAGGAAAACATACCCCAGCCTCAGTCAAAATAAATAGGATTTGGAAACATGCTCGAACATTTTGCCAAAGTAGTACTTACAAATGAATCCCAGCATCACAGTCTTGTCAGGAGGGACACCTAAATATCAAACTTCAAGGTTTTGATATGTTCCATCAGAAGGTGGGAATGAGGTGAAGACACTGACAAGTTTGTGCTGTTGAGTATTTCAAGAAATGCAACCGTATACCAAGGGAGATGCATGGCACAATCACAAATTGCATGGCCACATCAACCCTCACCTCCAAGCAAAGTTGCACCCAGGGGCTGTGCTTGTGCAACTGTGTGCGAGCAGAGCATGGAGGAGGGTGAGACATCTCAGCAAAGCAAGAAATCCCCCCTGCCCAGGCAGCTTGGTTCTAATTTCATCTTGACAATTTTGACCACCATCTCTTTCATCTGAAGAACCTGAAGACAAGCAAGTCAAAACTCATGTTTTAATTTTTTATACATATATATATATACACACACACACACACGCAGCAATTCATCCTCAATACAGAAGACAAACAAGCAAAAGATCTTTGGAGAGATTATTATTTTTTTTAAATGTCGTATCACAGATGTGATTTTTGTCTTTTTCGAGGAATATAAATGGCAGATACTTCTAATTCACAGAAGCCTCAGAGTGTGGATTCAGTGCTGAAGTCAAACACATCAGTCTTCTCCCCTCACTTATTAGCACATCTTTTCCCACTAGAGACTCCATTTTGCCAGAGGTTTGGCATCCTCATTCCTCCCTGGCGCCCTGAGACATTGTGCCTCTCCCGCGCCCAGGCCACTGCTGTGTGCCAGCACGTGAAGAGCTGCTGTGAGAGCGAGGACTGGCCCGTAACTCCTCACAGGACAAGGACCATTTAACAGATTTAAGACCAACGTTCCATGTTCAGGAAACCTGACAGTTATTTTTTAAGGATGTTCTCACTGAGAATTGCAGTTTATTTACACTCTAAGATGATGAGTAAAGCGGGGTGAAAAAAAGAAACAGACCAACCCTGTATGATAACAGCTGAAATAGAAATCCCATAGAAATGACCCAGAACTGCCAGCACAGGGTATCTGGCAGCTGAAGAGACAGGCAGCAGCTTGACCAGCATGCCACAATTTATGTGCTGCCCGGAGACCTGATGACAGGAGCCCTGCTGGCACCAATGGCACTACCGTACGCATGCATGTCCCGAAGAAAACACCACAACATCTTCAGCTCCTACCCTGCTTTGTGCAGATTGCATCTTGCTCAACCCTTTTCCCAGGGCCCTCCAGAAAAATGAGATAAAGCAAAAGCCTGACCCCAAATCCTAACCAGCTCTTCTCTGAACAGTGAGGAGAGCTCATGAGCAAGTTCAGAGCCTGCTGCACCTCATGCGTAACAAGCAAGAAGTTGCACAGGTTGGAGCAACTTTCAGAAATATCTTTCAGCTGCCACAGACCACATACGGGCTGATACATGCCTTCAAATATTGAAAGAGAAAAGAAAAAAACCCTATCAGTTGGGATGCGGTTTTGCTGGCTCAACAAAAGTGGACAACATTGCCGTATTGCTACGATAGGAAATGTTGGACCCAAAGACAACCTGAACCTCAGCAACACTGAGCAGGAGAGGAGAAAAACCCAGCAGGAATTCCAGGAACCCCGTACCTTGACAAAACACATCGCAAAACAGCAGTGATCACACAAGTCCTCATTTTAGGAACACAAAGTTTATGGAAACACATTCAGAAATGCTGACGATGGCCCAGGAACACTGTTGGTTTCGGGTAGTGACAGGGGTTACTTAAAGTGCAATTAATATATGGAAAGCACAGGCTGCCAACAGGCTATCTTAGTGTTTGGAGAGCAGCATAGGGCTGAGAAAATGCTATCAACTTTAATGCAGCTGTTTTGCCAAAAATCATATTTGTTTTTGAAAAGCCAAGCCAAAGCGAGAAAGCAAGATAATCTATAATCTATAAAAATCCCAAAATAAATTAAACGCAGTTGCAAAATTAGGTTTGGCCAATAAAGGCTCAATAAATAAACAAACAAAACCAAGAAAATATTATTGGAAAACAACACAAAAACATATTTGACCCTTTTAGCCAAGTGGGGCTGCTGCCCTAGGGCAGAAAGCTGAGCAGAGCCATCAAAGCCTGCTGCAGCCCCATGGCCTCCTGCTCCTCCTTCCCCCTCCTTGCTTTTGCCCCTAGTAAGAAATATGGGAAACATACCTTTTGGGGTGTGAGAGGGAAGGAAATGGTGGGACAGAGGACATGAGTGACCCAGGAAAACCATCACCCCCCCAGGCCAGCAGACAGGCCAGCTCGTGCCCAACTACACCTTGCATCCCACCGAAACCAGAACAAAATTCACAGTTGCTTAATCCACATATGTATGGCCACAAACACAAGCTACCTTCCCATGCTCTTTTCTTACCCTCCACGCATCTTTCAACCAGCCTGGGGTTGGCCTGATTTCATGCCACTTGAAACACTAATAGCAGTGAACTGAGTCCCAGCCCCACCTTGCCTGAGCAAATGCACCATCAAGTTCCTTCTGTCTAGTCTGTAGCTAAAAATCCCACCAGATGCTCATGTGGGGACATTTCACATTTAATTTTTTTTGCCTAACTAGATATTTTTTCTGTTTATTCTTACTTCAATACTGATTTTGCCATTGGGATTTTAAGCATGCAGTGAAAAAGTGCATTGACCCCCAAAAAAGTGTACTTTTCTATACACAACATCTGTAACAGCAACAGATCTAGTGGGGATTAAAACAGGTTTCAGTATCCTCTACAATTTACATACTACATTAGAAAACCACATCCATTATTAGCAAACATCTTAGGTGCAGTGCCTGTTGCAGAAAGGACCTGAATTATACACATGAATTTCATCACAATAGTGCAGAGAGAGGTGCAAAAATCATTCTTCCAAGGAACAGTTAACATTGCCTGACATAAAACAAAAAGCAGGAAAAGCCCCTAACAAGAAGAGTAAAGCCATTGCAAAGAGATCACCTTGCAGGACCAACAAGAAGCAGAGCTACCACAGGGCATGAAATTCTGAGGGATTCCCTGAGGGGAATCCTCCTTGCAGCACTTCAGAAATGTATCCATGAACTAGACGTGAGCAGACCCTCCTCCCAGCTCCCAGCCTTGCAACACCATTGTGGCAAACGCAGAGCAGTACGCTTTAGCCACCCTTTCTGGGCCTTGTTTTCTTATTTAACTTGTTTGACTGCATGAAACCAACCCCTGGGGTTTTCCCGTCAGCGAGCGCTCAGAGCCAGGCTCTGGTGGCCATCAGCGGCTGACCTCAGCACAATCTTCCCTGAATCCATATCAGGCAGATAGAAGGCAGATGTCTTGAGTGGTGACCCTTCTGCCACTCTGTACATCGAGATTTGCACCCGTTCCTGCTCCTAAAGGAAAGGGCAAGGGGTGATAAACAGGGGAGCAATTGAAACAGAGACTTCTTGTACATAAATTCATACTTAAACCTTATTCAGAAGGGAAACACTAAGACCATTCAGAGAGAAAAGGCAAATTACAATTTCTTTACGAGAAGGTGAGAACACGAGGACTCTTGCAACAACTCATAACACACAGGCTACTTCATTTATTGTTTATTTCCCCATATGAATGAATCAACCATCTCGGAAACTCCATCACACATAGGGCAGAAAAAGTTTTTTACAAGAGGGACATACAGCCCCAAAATAAGTTTAAGATGTATAGATTTATAATGGGAACTAAGAGGGAGGGGAGAAGACAAAACCAAAATCAAGGACATTGCAGTCACACTTTGACTTTCAGTTACAGAAGAGATCTCTACCACGGAAGTGGGGTTTTCAACTATTAAATAAATGGCATCTTAAAAATAAAACATTTGACAATTTCAACACATGTATTATTTCTTCTAAGTAAATATTGCATGGAAATGATGATGCTTTGCCACCATAGCTGCCTCCTCTCCTCCTGGGACTCAACCATCACCTCTTTTTTTCCTTGGATTAATCATTTTCTCTCCTAATGGCAAATGCTATTTCCTCCATTGTTATGTTTTGGATTGGGTTTGTTTGGTTTTTTATTTGTTTTTTGGTTGTTTTTTTTTAAAGGCCTAAACAGGCCCAAATGAAATCAATGAGCATCTTTCCTAACCTTTCGCAGGCCTCTGACCTAGCTCAAGGTTGAAATACAATGGCTTTTTAAAAATTACTTATTATTTAAACAGTCTTCTCCATGACCTGAAACAAAACATAGCTTCCTGCTATGATGCTTGGTACTGATGCTTTCACAGATCGCCTTCGAAATGAACGCTGCCAAATAGCCCCCCACGTGCCTGCGACACGAACTGCCCGTGATTTTGTTTCCTCCAAAGCCATGGGGTGTTTGCCCTGGGAGTGGGAGCAGCCCTTGCAGGACCGCCTCTGCACAGTAGCAGAGCACATGCTGCCTTTTCCCAACCGTAAAGAAGCAAATGCCAGTAGTTCATCTGCCTTCACCGTGTGTCTTCTCACTGACTTTGCTGGCCCGATGCCCTTCCATGAACTTTCCTAGGAAATCTCAGCAGTGAATTGCCCAAAAGCTGGATGCAGGACGGGGGCAGTGGCATGCCCTGTCTTGCGCATTGCAGCAGGAGGTCCCCCTGGGGCAGGTGAGCTGTGAGCAAGTGGCTCTTTGATGGGAACCTGGCCTGGCAGCAGGGAGGGATATGGCTGTACGCACATGAAAGTTCTGGGGGGACCCACGTCCCTGCTTCACCTTACACTTTCCCCCAACACTCTGCTACGGTTCTTACGAACTCCCACAGCGATTTTCAGGTTCAATAAAGCTTCCTTCCTCCTCCTCAGCTGGTCATCTTAAAAATAGCTCTGAAGATAAAGTCAGAAGAAGGCATCCACCTGCTAGTCTGGAATTGAGCTCCAAAGTGCACATCAAGCCTTCAGGCCGGCTGGCTACCCCTGCACTTCCTGAGAACAAAGCAGTTAATGCTGAGCTTCTCTCTGTCCCTATCTTTCTCAGGGCAGTCACTCCCCCAGGGAGGAGGGGGGCAAGTAATATTTGATAGGTAAAACAGGGAGGTGGGGATATGGACCTTCCTTCCACTGGTTAGGACAGCTTATCCCTGAAACGCGCTAAGGCTTTCAATAAAGTGAACGTAAAAGGTTCCTTGATGGTGTAGGAAGACCCAGCCAGGGTCCCGGTGGTCCTGCACTGCCAGGGGAGGGGAGAGGAAAGCTCCCCTGTGCTTGGGACTAGGGCTCCTGCCAGCTCCTCCCAGAGGCAAAACGACTACAGGCTTCACCGTGGCAGGGGCCATTTCTACAGAAACTACTTTTGGAAATGCAGACCTTTTGCTGATATTTATTTACTGCCTATTTTCATGAGCCTCAAAACCATGAGCAGATATTTTACAAAGCGGGTACTGCTGCACGTGTGCAGACCTGTTCCTCCATCCTGAAAGTATCTGGAAAAGGGAGGTACTTCTTTCTTGTAAGCACAATTATTTTGGGATACCATCCTTCTCTTCGCCACTCAATCAGGCCTGTCAGAGATAGGGCGAGGGATGCGAGAGGGGACCAGAGAGCTAAGGCACACTAGTAGATACAAGGATGGCAGGATGCTGCTGTCACACAACAGGAAATCTTTGGGTAGAGAAGGGTGTCATGTTATTGACTACACAAATGCGGAGGATGCTGCATTCACTGTTACTGTCACCTGCAAAATCGCAATTTCAGAAATGCAGCTCCCAACAAGGAAAAAGTGTTTGCGAACAGCTAATTATTCCCTTTCATGTTCCCTTGACAGATTTCTAAGTCGCTGGGCCCATCCTGTAGTTTGGTTGAGAAAGGTCACATGAAGGATGCCCTACTTTGGTACCAAATCCTGCTCTTTGATATTCACCAAGACCAGCTACAGTTGCAGGCAAATATCCAAATGCAAAATTTGTCTTATGTTCCACATCCAGCCACTTAGTCTCTCCTTAAACAGAAGCGATTCCTCCCCAGGTGAGCTCTCAGACTCAGAACAACGTCCAAGCAATCACAGTGACCCAGCAGAGCTGTCCACCCCAACCCATCGAAGTGACAAAAAGCAACCAGAGAAGGAGCTCTCGGTGCGAGTGACGTCCCTACACCACAAAAGAAGGGCAGAGCTGTTTCCAACCACACCTGGTCATTTTGCCACCCCAGCTGTGTTTGGCTTACAAGGCTTAAACCAAGCAACACCCTAAGTAACAGTTCAAGTGCTAAGGGCATGTGTGCGAACAGGTGCATGGCAAAGAGGAGGATCAAAGCAGCAATGACGTAAAAAGTGAACTTGCAGCACTGAAGGCAGCGGCTTCCCCCCTGATTCTCAGGACAGCAGCTGGTAGAAAAATGCAAGAGGGTGAGGTTGGAAAGCAGGCAGGGCAGACCACTTTGCTGTTTTTACTCTAACATAATGCTGATTGGTGCTGATAAGGTTGCTACTTGCCATCTGAGGAACAAAGACACTAAAGATTGCATCCGTGCTTGCAAAAACACTTCGACATGTCTTCTGGACAAACAACTGTTGCAGGCTGGGCGATGTGGCATAATGACCTCTGGGGGCAGATTTCCTTCTTGTCGGCGCTTGTTCATGTGTGATTATTGTCCTGCTGGTTCTTCGTAATAGAAATGTTTATTGACCATCAATACATTGAGCCATTCAGACAATTCATTGCACTTCGTCGTTTTAAAGGAAGGTGCCATCAATGCTGAGGCTTTCCTCCATCTCTTCTTTTTCAAGGCAGCAACATGCTACCCTAAAAACACAGTTCAAAGTTTTTCCAGTGTAACCAGATCCCTTCCACCTTGATTATTTTCCCTTGCAGGTGCTTTGTATCCAACGATTCAACAAGTCAGACTGCTTCTGAGGCTTCAAAAGTGCAAAAAAAGTTCAAGGTATTTAACCACCTTGAGCACCACTTAAGGCGTATTTGTTTCCAGTCTCAGCCACTGTAAACCCTGTCTAGTGTAGTGTACCAGTTCGGTCATGCTACTGTTCAGTGCCAGAGCACACGTCGCTGTGCTGAGTTCAGCAAAAAACTCTGGAAAAAGGGCAGGGAGAGAGAAAACATTTGGTTGGTTTCACACAACAGGCACGTCTGACAGGCAAGGGGGCAGCAAGGAGCGACAACAGCAGCACACTGTCAGTCAACAAGTCCCATTAAACACATTGTTAATGCAGAGAGCTCAGCAACATTAGAAGGCTGGGAAGCAGAACAAGCACATGAGGCAGGGCACGGGAGAGCAAAATGCACTGACATATGCATACACACACTGAACTGCCTCCCCAACTGATGTCTTTTAAAAGGACATCAAGACTCCATGACAGATAGGCAAAAGTTTGGGTGTTCACACACGTGCCACATGCTTCCCTCAGATTTTAAACACACCAAATTGGAGCGTCTTTCAGAGCAATGCCTGGAATACACACTGCTGTCATTGGACTGCTCCCCTTCCTTCATCCACCTTCAAACTTTGGAGACATAATGATTTCTCAACTGAACAGGTTAAAAAATTTGTAGAGCTTGCCAGGCTATACAGCTCCGAATTGGGTTGCTTATAGCTGAGCATATCAGGCAGATTTAACAGAGTCCTCCTATCCTGCCACCAACTTCAGGCACCATGCTCCTCTTCCCGCACAGGCAGGAGATGGCTTTTGCAGCACATCCGAATCTGCCAGGAGGTGCCAGCAGGCTACACACCCTGCTCTGTGCTGGCAGTCATCTGTGCAGGTGGCAGTGAGTTATGGGAAATTATCACACCTTTCTTACCAGTCACCTTTCCAAGACAGCCCTCTATGACCTGCCTTCCAGTGACATGGGCTCATCCCAGTCCCTCCAGCCTCGATCGTGTTGCCAGGTACCTTTTCAGAAACTGGCCATTCTCAGCTCTCCTTTTTCCACACACAAGATTGAACCTGGAGGCTGAAAATTTCTGTTTGGCTGTGCAAGGAACTCTTCAGAAGCACAGAGCACGATGCTTTCATTCTAATACTTCCCAATTCAGAAGCAGAGAACACATTTCCCCTGATTTTCCTGCCTTTGTTTACAAAATCAATATCCAGTACAACGATGGGTATCCAGATACAAATGGGTATCCATGGTGAACAGAAGAGCTGTAAGCAGAGACCAGGAGTCCAAAACCCCTGCCTGAGCAAACAGAAGATAATCTGATCTGTGACTACAGCACCGTGTGAAAGAAGAGTGACTTTACATGCACACATCCAACCTCTGCTTGTCCTCGCTGTGGGAGATCACAGGCCAGAAGACAACATGTTACAGCCTTATGATCCATGGTGCTGCTCTGTATTACAGCGAGAAGCTGGGTCCTGCGCTGAAGGCACCTAGTTTTCGACTCACCAGAAAGCACTTCAGCTCTGCACAAGTGACTTGGACATCAGTTACAACTAACTGCTTTCCAATAACTTATGACTTCCCTGTTTAAGGGAACTTGATAGCTGGAGGCCACTGCTCTTTCTTCTTCTTCTTCTCCAGCCCTATGAATTGCATAAAAGAATCAAGGGTGTGGTCTTTTTATTAGTTTTATGTACTCACTCTCTGTACCTCTTAGCATCTGTATGTTACACCAAATATCAACAAGTATCAGAGCTGGAACTCCTCCACCTTCCTGAACAGTGACAACAACTGCCAAGCCTACATGAGTATTTACTGTTCTCCAGCACAGATCCACTCCCTTGGGAGTATTTACTACCCAGTCATCATTCCGCTACGTTAAAACAGCAACACAGAGCAGGTTTTCAATTTACTCTTGATTGATGCAAGATTGTGCTCAGGCTGTCTCCCCACAGGTTTTCCTCCATGACTCATTCCTCTGGCTTACCAGCAGCATCCACCACTCCTTCTATGTGACAGTCTTTTATCAGCCTTTTGAGGATATAATCCAAAATAGTACACATGAATTGCTGCTGTGAGCACTGATTTGCTCAGAGGACAGCCAATAACTGGAGTTCCTTTATTCAAAGGTGACTTGCAAAGCCTTTTTGAATTTCAGCAACTGCCTCATTAGCACAAGTCTTTTCACAGCCTTCCAACAATTCAGCCAGGCACAGATTGTGGCAATACATCCCTTCACCCACAGTAGCTCACAAAAAAATTGTGTTTTATGAAAAATGACACTGCAAACGCCATGTGGGATAGCACACTACAGACTGAACTGCACCCACTGTAGGGCTTTTGCTTACTCACCACTGCTTGTACCACAGGACAATGCAACATTTTTAACAACAAAACCGTAAAATAGAGTAAGCAGCAATTTTAGGAAATGCTACGGACAAATATACTGGTCACATGCCCAGCAAAGACTTCAAGTGCTGCTCGGATTCGGTTATGGACAGAAGCCAGTTTCACTGGTTTCAAGACAAAAATACCTGGAAGTTTGACGAACTAAAACACAAGGCTACAGGCCAAAAAGCTGTTTTTAAAGAAAGTGAACCAACACAGAGTAGCTAAGCACCTCAAAGGGAAATTCAAACAGCTAAAAATCCCTTATGCTCCTTGTGTTACCGTGAAGCGAGCTGGCTGGTTTCCTGCACTTGATACTCTCAGCCCTTACCTCTTAGACATTTGAGGATGTCAAGATAATCTTTTAGTTGGAACACTCATCAGTGTATCACCATCAAGTATCTCTGCCAATAATCTGCCAATATGCCATAGCTGTCTGTTTCAGCATATTTAATGCTTTGATCTTTAGGTATGGTGTTTGCTACGCTGAGTGTCAGGATTTAAGCAACTACATACACATAACCACAACACACAAGACAGAAAAGCCAGAGGGCAAAAACTTACCCTTATTCTTCCCAGCCAATGCATCAGCCTGTTCCCAAATATCACACGCATAGAGGATATAGGAAGTGATGTTGACGTAGGAAGAGGTGATGCTTGGGATATTATAGGGAACAGTGACTGAAGAGCCAACATTGTTGCCACTGCAGTTGCTAGCATTTGATCCCAGCTGAGAACTCACAGAACCAGCAGGAGAGGGCATTGGAGAAAGAGGAGAAGGCATGCCTGTGCTTCTGCAGGAGGAAGAAACACCATCATAAACATTTCACTTTAGAGTTAAAATTAAGTCTTGCTGCAAGACTATCTTATGACAGGAGCTAGCCTGCCTGTATCATCCAGGTCTGTGGTACGGAGTGGAATGTTGAAAACTGAGATGTGTTCAGATTGGCCTTGTGCAAGGCCAAGGTTTTTGAAGTGATTTGACAAAAGAAAATGTAGGACCAGACATCAGAAAGGGCCACCCATTCAGCTTCCAAAATCTACACCTACTTGTGGAAGCCTTCACCAGATTATTTAAGTGTTTTTTCCTAAAGGAGGCTTGGAGCTTTCTGACAGCTAGTCAAAGCAGCCAGGTCAGCCTACACACACTTATTTATAGACCTAGGGAAGCTAAATGCAGTCAGCTGCCCGCCTTCCAGACGCAGGCTGGCTTCATCACACCACTTCAGCCAACCTGATTTTAGTCACTGGTATAAGAGGGCTTCCACCACTGCTCTTGGGAGACCATTTACTTCACAAAAAACTATACTGTGCAAGGCGGCAGAAAAATAACTGGAATTTCAGCATCACTGTTAAAGACCAAACAACCCTCTCTCAACTGCAGAGTTTAAAAGGGACAGACATGGAGCCAGGTAGCTATCTGCCAAATGCAATTGCCACAGCACACAGAACAACTCTTTCTTACTCAGTGTCATAAAAACACAGGCCCAGTCTGCTGGGCATCGGGTCAAACACTGTTATGTAACAGCTTGCCCTTTACTTTTGCTGCCACATACGCAGCAACACTGCTGCAGATAACTAGAAAGGACAAAATGCTCAATAACTCACAAATTAGAAAATGAGTTTCTTTTTCTTAATTGGTGACTGAGCTAAAGAGAAAAAGACTGAAGTATCACCTCAAAGTTATGCTACTCCAGGGTGAAGGCATAAGCCTACTGGACAGGGGACGGGCAGATGGGGATGGTATCCCGTTAAGTCTGAAGGGCTCTCTAACAGAACAAAGATGACAAGAGGGACTCTGAAAACAGCATAAGGATGATACCTTCCTTGCTCCTCTCTACTCGCTCCTCAGGTGGAGAACTACTTTGCTCAATACATGGTAACTCTGGACCTCGTAATAAACAAAAAAAAGCCCTTTCCAATGACAAAAGACAGGAAAAAGAGAGCAGAAACATACTCATGCCCCTTAACAGTATGATTTCAGGTGGCAAGAAAGAGCGAGTGGTGAGGCACGCTCAAATGCCGTTTGCAACTCAAAGACTTCAGCTTCTGTTTTCACTCACACCCTTAGAGACACATTACAACATATGTATTTTTAAATCTTACCTTGCAACACACGGAGAAGGTGCTTGTGTTACTCTGGAAGAACTCTGCAGCAAGGAACAGAACTCTTGTTGGGTTTGGGTTATGCAGCCGACATCAGTAACTACCACAGCCATCCAGCTGGCAGCTTAGTATTATCCGTGCCCTACCTTAAAGTGGTCATTCAGGATCCTGGAATACTTGGCTGCAGTGTCTTTTTTGTAACGAAACATTGCCATGTGCAGAACGGACAGGCAGCGCATGCTGTGAACAGAAACACACCCAAGGGTCAGTGTTCACACTCGCTGCAGCCTGCTCAGCAGTCACCAGCCTTGGGGGACAGACGCAGGCACACATCAGCTGTACTGCAAAGTCAGGAAAGCTCAGAATTTCTCCTCCTTCTGCTCATCTTAAAAAAAGAACTCAGTGAAAAAGTCACAAGGAGAAAAAAACAACCAAGGGCAGGCCATGTCTCGTGTTTTATACAAACAGGCGCCCAGCCTCTTGTAGGTGCCACAGGCCGAGTAAGCCCCTGTCCAGAAGCGCCTCCGCTACGTTCAACTACGGCTTCAGTTACACGGCTCAAACACGGGCAGCCAAATTGCACCCTTTCACCTTAGGTGAAAACCCTTATATGCTCTCAAGTTACCAGCAGATCAAATTTTAAAGCCTGTGCCTTTCACGCGTAGTCCCTTGTGACAATCCAGCTCACTTCAGAGATGTTCCAGTTCATTCTGAGTTTTATATTGTTGGGTTTTTTATCTTGTAGAACTCCGATTCCCAGTTAACTCTTTCCTTTGCCCCTGAAAGTAACGGGTCTTTCACTCTATCAAGTCTAAAAACAGAATAGGAAGGCACAGAAAAACAGTTACACACCATAACACTGCAAAGATTTTTTCACGTGAAGATGCTGACGAGTCCATAAAGGATTTCAATGTCATGATGAATCTAAGGAAACAAAACAACCGGAGTCTTGTCAGCCATCAGTGCTCTAAAGTCCCACTGTTTATGAAAAAACAGTGCATGCTGTTATCTCAAACATCGGTCCAGAAGTCAGGAAACCTGCCCTGACTTCTTAGTCCTGGCACCGAGTGCTTTGTATGACCTTGAGCAGAGGACTGTCTCTCAAAATGTCTTGTTTTCCATGCAGCAGGAACAGATGTGGCCCCTTATGCGACTCACTCCCCTCTTACACTGATTACACTCTAACCTACGGTTAGAGCCTGGGGATCAGAACAGGTGCCCTCGCTACTAAAGGTGAAATATTCATTCAAGTCTTTCCAGACAAGACAGACTTCTTGGTGGAAATGTTTCTTTTGGCTAAAAACAAACAAGCAAATCTCCTTTTTGAAAACTAAGCGACAATAGCATCTTGGAAATACAGTCCATCAAGACCACAAAGCAAACAATGTAATTTATAAAGTCTGCAGTCTACCACAAAAAGTCCTGACAGGTGTTTCAGCTCTAAGGCAAGAAGTCAAATCAGCTCTCAGAAACACATAACCTGGAATTTCAATATGAAGTAACTGATACCCATCTCTCTTCTATCCAATACACGGTTCCTTGGATTGTGCTGCCTGTATATGTCATACTATCTACATACATCTACTATGGCTGTGAGACTAAATGGGGAAGGTCGCTAAAAGAAACCCCAATAAAGCGCACTGGTAGAAAGACACGTGGGAGAAATCAGTAAAGTCTTCCTTCAATCAAGCTGCAAGACCTTTGGGGCACAAACTGTTCTTCCACACGCTATACTGTTGCTTTGTTTTCTGTAACTGAAATACTACTGAGCTCACATGCAAAAGCAACGTCAGACCTGGATAAAGTAAAAACTCCTTCATGTCCTCGATTGTCATCACCAGCATCCTCTAGTGTACCCCAGCTGCAAGGCTCAAATGCTGAGGAGGACATGATGCCTACTTCTTCCGAGAAGCACTGCTGAAGCATTTCAAAGGATTTGCCCCTGGTGCCTCTGGATGGTCTGTCTGTCTCGTGCTTGTACAGCAACATGAACTTTGCTCCATGGTGGGAATACAGAGCAGCCACAGTTGCAAACAAGCAACGCAATTAACCCTTCCCCTCCACACATACTGCTGAACCACCATACTTTGAAAATTGCTTACTTGATGAGATCTATGGTGTCACTGAATATGCTGTAGGCTGGTTTTGGTGCTGGTGCATCTGATTCCAAGGCAATCCCATATTCAATGAAGGAAAGGGCGGCATCTAGGTACTGAAAGGCCCTTCCGGTCTTGTCGGTCTATTGGGAAGAAAGTTCTAGTTTTTAGACTAAGACAAAAATGACTTGTCTCAAGCGTACCCGAATTCCTTCTTTCTCCCTAGTTAGGCAGGATTTGATGAAAGAAAAAGATGCAACTCAGGCCCTCTGGGTGATAATTAAAGGATTCTCAGCAGAACCCCTAATGTGGTCCCAGTCATCAGCTTTGTGTGCTCTGGCTATTTGTGTATCTTTCTCTTGCTCGGTGTTTTCCTCAGGTAATTTATTCTCTTCACATTTTTTGGATATTTTTGTCTGGTCTTGGAGGCCTGCCTCATTAGAGGCAGATGAGGCTTTCCCACTGCAGTATTCCCACACTTCATTTTCACAAGTAAAAGGCAAGTAGCAAATGTACATTATCTGACTGAGCCATAATTAGCAAAAAAATATGTTCATTCATGCACACTGTTAAACCGCACACAGTGGAGAAAGCCAGTTACGTTCTGCAAAGGGCACTTCCAAGTCTTGCTCACCAGCAACACAATTACCGTCAGGATTCTGACATTTCAGAGCAAACTGTCTTAAAACTAACTGTCCCATATACCTTCCAAAGACTTTGTGACAGCTCTGCAAAGCAAACAGGCCTGCTGACCTCAGACAACGTCAGTTTTGAATCCTGTTCTCTAGGCATATTCTCCAGATGCCCTTATAACAAAGGGAAATGTCTGAATATTTGTCAAATAAAGACAGCTTCCCCACATATGACTTGAACGTACTCCAAGTATGGAACGTTATGTATGTAATGTTAGCCAGTGAATCTAACTTACATGCGCACAGGTATCAGGTCCAAATGCAAGACCTGGTTAACATTTCTAGCACAGAGCCAAGACTTACCATCGCATCAGCTTTGTGCTTCAGCCTCTTGGCTTCTTCTATGTAGTATTCCATCGGATGCTGTCTGAATTGGGGACAGACAGAGGAAAAACAGAAAACAGAGAAAAAGGGCAGGATAATTATCAATTTTACCTTCATATCTAGAGGATGCTATAAGTCCAACCATCCTGTTTTGGTAAGCCTATTACAGCCTGATCCAACACAAGTTACGATTATGACAGTCACTAAATTAATGTCTGCCTGTTCAGAAATACACAGCAGCTGAATGCACAGATGAAATGAATTGATTTCTTTAAAAAAAAAAAGTATATTATAATAACATTGAAAACTTACATTTCGAAATAAAAAAAACACTGGAAGTTAGGCTACTATGTTGCCAAGTTTACTTCTTTGCTCCCCTGGGAAGACAGCAATCATGTGATCTCCTACCATTCCTCAAGTACAATACCACAAATACATTTTGATTGAAACATACAGTAAACTTTGCAGTACCACGCCCTCATCTCAGACCAAAAGGGCTTGCATTCAAGTTATTTGCTTACAAAAAATATGGTCACCAAGACTTTTACAGGTCTTGGTCTCAATCAGGACACCCATTTCTGTGCACTGGGATAATCTAGTCACTGTGCAAGTTGCACACAGGCACCTGTGCACTAACAAAGCGAGCAAGTAAAGAGTCATGCCCTTTCATGTCAGTTGCCTGCCCAGCACCTTGTCACAGAGGAGTTTGCCACTTGTCAAGAATCAGACAAATCAAAACCCACCACTTGTAGGCAGGCATGAGACACCTCCTCTCAGAGTTAAGAAGTACCTAATTTCCAGATTAGCCCCCCCTCAAACCAAGACCTGTTGTAATGAGACCTTTACTTTGTGGTGGGTGGGCTAAGCCCCAGGTACAAGAAGGCACTACAAGGCAGGTCTCAGACATCTCTTCCTTTCCACCCAAAAGAAGGACTCATGAAGAAGCAGAAGCCAGGCTGGCTTCAGGGCCAGCCTTGCCTGGTGTCTTCAGAAAGTACAGACAAGGGCTGTAAAACAAAAACTTACTTTTCAAAGTTGAGCTGAGGTCTACTTGACTTGGAGGTACCATTTGGCAAAGAAGGCACTGGGAAAGGATTTGTGACATCCCCTACAGATCCCTGAAAAAACACACAGAGTAGAGATAAAGCTGGTTAGAGAGATACATCTGAACCAGTTCCAAAGCCTGGCTTTCCTCAATTTCAAGAGAAGACCTTTCTTTGTCCCAGGCATAGTTTATTCTTCAGGCTCTCCCCCTCTTCTTACCTCCTTCCCCAGCACCCCCTCCAATAATGGAAATGGAAACTCGGCTTCTTACCTGGCTGCTGGGAAGGCTTAATACCATTCAAACTTTTCCCAAGCATGGAGAAATTCAGTAGCAGCTTTCCTTGCTCAATGGCTAAGACAGCAGTAAGGCTGCAAGCAGCACATTTTTCATGGCCACTAGCCAAGACAGGAATGGGTAATATCCATTCACACTTATTTCCAGCTTAACCACACAGCACTTGCTGATTCTCCATTACTAACTATGTTATCAGGAAAAAGCAAGTGGTCAGGAGCCACCTAATACAGCAGGCAGAGTCTGGCTTAACACACATGACAACATCATAGACCACACACGCCCAGCCACCAGTAAACAGCAATAGAACTGAATTTTATAACCCCAAAATGCAAACATCCAGCTGCAAGGACCATTAACAATTTTGTAGGCAAGCTATAAAACCTTATACCCAGGTTGCAGTTAAAACCACAGGTTGCTTGTTTCTTATTTTTACGCAATCCACTCTTTCTTTTTGTAAACACACATATTTTTACACCAATATATAGTTGCAGTTGCCTACAGTCAGAAACAGTTACTATCGTAAACATGATTTTCTTGCCTTTGGTTTTTACATGGTTACGTCTTCTCACTCTGTTTCACTGGTGAAATGAAAAGAGATGATGGAAAGTCAGCAGAGAAGCTACAACGCAGGCTTCGGGCTAGCAACATATGGTCAGAGACAGCCACGAAAGGGACAAAAATGCTTCGAAGAGCTTTCTCTGGTGGCTGGTTTAGCTTCCTTCCTTTTTAATATCCTCCGAGGATGTTTCTGACGAGAACCACACAGCACCCAGGGGTCGCAGGAAACATCCCGCCAGTGATAATGGATACCTACTTTGATGCCCTTTGACAGTTCAGCGTGATCTCTCTCCACTTTCCTGTGCTTGGGGAACAAAGGATCCTTGTGGTTGCTCCTGTTCCTGGCATTGTTATCCACGGTAGGCAGCTCACCACTCTCACTTCTAGGTCTCTTTTGGGCCACCCTGGTTGACTTTGGTGCAGGATGTGCAGAAGACACAGGTGTCAGAGGCAGGGGGAGCAGGAGATCTTTCTTCTGAATTTCAGATGAAGTTTTTGATGCTCTGGAGATGGGAAGCAAATTCAGCAATTATGATGAATATGGTGTACATATAATGTAGGGATTTTCTAAAAACTTAGTTACTTCATGTACCAATTCTGTTTAAATTTCTCTGGAAGTGTAGAGGGCACTTGTTAACATAAAGAATCTAACAAAAGCAAAATGAAACTTCAGGGACTTCATGCATTAGATACCACATCTTCAGCTGGCAACGGCATACAAGAAAGTTGCTTTTCAAGTAGGAATAAAGCCTCAGGACTTGCGCTTGGCGTAAAGACTTGTAATCAGAATATCAGGATGTTGCAAAAAAAGCATCCCTCCAACACAGCCCCTTTTCACTGAAAGAGGGATAGAGGTAACTACAGGGACTAAAATCCCAGGGACAAACCACCCAACAAGGCAAATGAACTGCAGCACTGCCTCTCTCCCCAGTATGGTAGAAGATACCTTCTATGGTCAGAGATACTCACCCTGACACTTGATCCTCTACGTGCTTTGACAGAATTAAACTGAGTTGTTCCTTTAAGATTTACCAGCGCAACTAGATAATGCTTAGAAAGTTGAGAGGCTTCAAGTGAGAGAGACTTAAAATGCTGTGCTTTGTAATGGCAGAGATTATCCCATTTAATGATACGGTGGCATGGCAGATTTCTGATCTCCTGGAGTTTGGATTACAAGGGAACTCCGGCAGCTCTAAGCAGCACCAAATAGCTCTAAACCTTGTTTCACTACTGCTCGTTAACATTTTTTTTATTCAGCTTCTCAAAGTTTCCCAGAAAACACTGATCAGTGAATCCCAACTCATGGACCGCAACATCAGAAGAGGAGGAAATTCAGTGAAACCCACCGAGAAGACTGAAGCGTGGCGTTGCACATCTTGCTTCATTCTACTGTGCATGGGACAGGCCTCTCCCCTCTTCCACAACCCACTTTTCCCACGGTACAGTCCCTCCTCCCTGCACAGATGCTCCCCAGCTTCGCTACCTTGGTATTGCTTCAGAGAGGACCACTTTACAGAGCACAGCAGCATCCCCTAACCTGATCCAGAGCCCTCTCTCTCCAAAAATGCATCCTATCCTTCCCACTCCAAAAGCCAGAACATGGCTAAAAGGGGTGCTCATTTTCACTGAGAAAAAGAGAGAAATGTACCCGACAATTAAAGCCCTTCCATTATGATCACAGCTGAAAAAAATCACTTCACGCAACTACATGTTAGCCCCAACATCTCGGTGCTTTTAGAGTACGTCAGCGTGTTCTCCGCAGAAAAGCAGTTTACTCATATTGTCAGGACACAAACCTCAATGCTACATACCAATCCAAGTCAATAACTCAAATTCAAGCCACAGGGAAGCAGGAATTGAACGCAGTAGCCCATGACTGATGCACAAGCCTCCCCTCTCAGAAACACTGCCCATTTGCTCTTGGAAGTCTTTGCTCTAGCAAAGACCTAGCCAAAATGCTGGCAGTAGGCTGGTATACGAATTACGGGTTAAGTTTCAGCAGATCTACCAGAAGCGCTGCAAATGCTATGCTGGAATAAATGAGAAATTCCTGGCCGTAAAGGTCACCTGAAATTCCAGACAGAGTCATGACTCAAAAGGCACGCTGGTTGTGTGTCTGATAGGTCACATACAAAAAAAGACAAAGACAACAGGATGATTTTAGTGGAAAAGGGAAGTGTTCCCTACCCACCTATACATACAAATCTGTTTTCTGTGCTGGGCTTTGCATGATTCACCCCTATACAAATTTGGGCCAGTCACAGCGAAAAGCCTATTGGCACTGCGGCATCTTGGTTTGGTTAGAGAAAGGGAGAGGTGCATATACATGTGCTTCTGGAGCATCTAAGTTTAGCAGCCTCTCACGGCAGCAAGGTGACAAAAGAGAGCTCTGCAATATCTATCACTTTCACCTCTGTTCTCAGCTGGGAGAAGACAGGTCCCACCTAGCACAGACACCGTGTGCACCAGCAGCCAGCAAGTGCTATTCAGAGCCTGTAACCAGTGGCAGCAAAAGCAGCTGAGGGAGCAGACAGTATCAGCATTAACACCTGACTGTTTTCTTTCATCAGGACCTGTCCGATTAAGAAAACAGCCAGGATCACCAAGTCAAAATTTAGGGACATTCAGTTGCACTTAGTACAATACCCTTTCCCAAGAGGCTGCCAAAACTCTCTGCTGTGGACATGATTGCTCAGTCATGGGAACCAGAGTCATGACTTCCAGGCCTCACTTTCAGTTATTTTACCTATTTGCAGTGGGAGTCTGAGCAGCAACTCAATTTGTCTGCACCTCAGTTTCTGCATGTGCAAAATGTGTTCACATCATCTTCTCACCTTACAAAGACTAAGAGCTTTAAATGCACGCGTAGTATTGTGAATCTGATAAAAAGCTTTCTGCTGCTTCCCATGCAATGAGACCACAAACTTCCCAAAGTAAGTATGCAATAGAACCCAGAATGAACAAGACATGGGCAAAGAAAAAGAAGTTCATAGCATCATGGAATGGTTTGGGTTGGAAGGGACTTTTAAAGATCATCTAGTCCAACTCCCTTTTAAAAAGAATTTAAGGCTAGTTCCATTTCTAAGGAAAGCAGAAGTAATTGATACTTGAACTCTCAAGTCTTGCTCGCCTAGAATCATAGAATAGTTTGGGTTTAAAGGGACCTTTAAAGGTCATCTAGTCCACCCCCGCCCTGCAATGAGCAGGGACATCTTCAACTAGATGGCAAGTTCTCTTGCCATCCCCTGAGACTCCTATTCATGCAGAGCAAGCATAAGTTACTCCCCACAGAACAACTGCCACCTCCCAGATCATTTAAGACAATCATCTGCTCACAGATTACCACCACTGAAGTTTGGAGAAGGGGATATGACTCCTGCATCCCACAGGCAGGCAAGTCTACCACACTGTTTGCAACTCAAGCAACATAACATTTTTTTTTGCACAAATTTGTTTCCTGCATCTGGTCTGAAAGAAACAGATTTTTTTGAGCTACATGTAATATATGGATCAGAGCATGCAGCAACATAAGCTGCAGGATGGACAAGTTTGTGTTTAAAATGGTGAAGTTCTCATTCCCATCTTAACTGTTAGAAATCACGACAAACGCCACAACATTCAACGCTTTTGCAGCAGTGTAAACCAAGTATGGGAGGATGACCAGCCCCTGAAACGTCAGGTTATGCTTGAATGATTAGAACCATAATCCTCAGCATTAAGAAGGGAGAGGAAGATAGGTGACTCCCAAGTTTCACCCCAAGTTTCACTTCACATCTGCAACAAATAAAAAGGCGAATAAATCACATTCCCATAGCCACGGGTCTGGTTCCAGGATGTAGAGACAAATCTGCAGCAGATTAATTTTCAGAAAGCACATTGTGTTACAAGCAAACTCATAAGGACAGGCAATACAGTTCTTCACCTTGACCTTTTTAAGAAAGACTCAGTTTTATGTATCTTTCTGCCATCCCACCACTGTATACTCACTTCAATTTATTGGAGTCTTTGTTAGCTGAAGACTGCAATGATTTTGTTTCTTTTTCTGATTTCATTTTCTTCCTATCAATCTCCTTCTCCACTTCCCTCTAACAGGAAGAAAGGAAAAGAAAAAAAAGGAAAAAAAAAACAAACATTCAGTCACTCAGGTTTTGAAAGTTCATGTAAAGTACAGACCAACACACCTAAGTTTGATTGATTCTGGTTAAAAAAAAGAAGACAAGATATTGGAACCAACAAAGTGGAAACCCAAAGCAGAGTGGATATAGATTTCAGGCTCACTGACAAGTATCCTAAAATGACATTTTATCTACTTGTGCTTGAATAGATTAATTATTTTGTAGTGGCAGGGATGGAGTTGCTAAAACTCTTGTCGCCAATAGTAATCAAAATTAAGGCATGCCCATTGCTGAAAACTAGCATTTCATCTGTTCTGGGTGGTGTTTTTTTCTCCTACTCAGTACGAATTGTACATAAACGTATTCAAATTCCTCCTGGCAAAGTCATGAACTGCAAGAAACTGTGTTTTGTGATACGCCTTTTGAAAGGGAAGGAAAAAACTGCATTCACAGGAGAGTTAGATCACTCAGATTCCCCAGATGTGCAGGGATTTTGAGTTTTATTAACAAGAATCTGATATAGGTAAAACTGTAAGCAGTCAGTTAGAATTGCTGCCATTGTCTTCCAGAAGAACAGCAACCATTAAGGCAGAGAGGTAATAAATAATACCTTTTAATTGCACTCCATAGGTCTTAACGCTACAAAGCATGCAAACCATCAGCTTGCCTGAATAAAAAAATTCAGAATAATCTGCTACAAGCCAAGAAAATGTAAAAGAAACTACACTTATCAGCCAGCGTTACCCATAGTGTGCCTGGTGGCAGCCAAAAGCATCCCAGGGCTTTCTCTCTCCCCCAAGAGTCCAGGTTTATGTCACTGTGATGGAGTCAGTAGGTTGCACTCGGCACAGAGTCTACCTCTGGCAGTGTGCTCAGGGCAAGGCTCCAATACCTAGATCACGTCCTTAAACTGTTTCTCTGGTTGAGCTCCACACTGCCACAAAAGATGTCTGACAGCTGTACCTGACCTAACTGGTCAGAATGAAGCCTGAGCCTCCAAGGACACTGATGCATGCTGACATAATACAGATGTCGAGGCTCTGAGGTGGGTTTTCCTGCAATCAGACACTCAGACAGCAAGGGAAGACATGTCTAACATCAAATAGCTCCTCTCTCGGTTCTTTGAGGCAACAGGAGAAGTGACAGATTTACTGCCTGTTTACCTTTCTCCCGCTGCTCTGCAAGAGAGGGACTGCTGGGATATCTCAAGTTTCTTCACCATTTCCCTGCTCTTCTCAATTCTCCCCCACAACTATAGGAAGCTCAGAAAATGACAAGACTAAAAGAAACCCATGTGGGAACCAAGGTTATTCACCTACACATGCTAAGCCACCTGCTCCGTGAGGAGGACCAAAAAGGTATACTGTCACTGAAATACCCACAGCGAATACCCATTCACCATGAGGCCTGCAGCCAACTCTCTGTGCAGCTGAACCAGCTGGCTGGAAGTATATTCACAGTCCCCTTAGGGAGTTAGCTTCCAAAAAACACTTGTGAGCTACTACTATCTCAGTTAAAGAAAGGTCTGTCTTGAAATTCAAGGGAAAGCAACTATTATAGCTGAAGCTGGACAACTGCATCTTTTAAGCATTAGCATCACTGCTAGCACCACAGGAGCTCCACGGAAAATTGAGGAAGTTTCTATGTATTTATCCAAGCGCTGAGATCCAAAGCGGGGTTTAGTGATGGTTGTTACTATCAGTGCGAGAGCCTGGTTCAGTCAAAAGTCTGCATCCATGGAAAAGCAAAAGGCACGGGGCTGCTGCCATCACCCCTAGTAATAACACAGTTCACACCTGCAGAATTCATTCCTCCTTGCGAAAGCAAGCATTCACAACTATTTCATGGAAACAAGTAAGTCCACACAGGAAAAGACTACACTACTCAGGCTGAGGTTGCATGATTAAAGGCAGCAGGACATGCATACATGGCCAAAACTGAAAACCACACACCGGGGTGGCCTGGGTTGGTTCTCCCTCTGGGCACCCCCACAAACTGCAGGCAAGGTGCTCACCCACAACAGACATTAAATGGATCGCACAGATGAATGCACAGTCTGGGAGGTGCTTGAGATACCATGCTGCTTTTAAAGGGGTTGCAGGGGCAGGGAGCACCGCAGCCCTACAAAGCTCTGCTGAGGCTGAAAGCCAGAGAAACCCACAAATGCTGCCAGAGGGCTGGCCAGCCACAAGCTGACACAGCCTGCTGCCAAAAGCTCCTCCGGCATAGGAGGGCTGGGGTTTTGTTGTCTGAGAAAACTAGTATTTCAAGAAAACCCAGCAAAATATGTTTTAAAACACCAAAGCACCTGTTAGGCAGCTTACAAGGCTTTCCATCTGCTCAGCAGCGGATTGACAGTTTTGATACACATTCCCTTTATAAGTTTGATAACACCTTTACAGGAGGAGCGTAATGGGTCCACTCCCAACTATGAAACAGAAATGAACTCTCCACATAGGTTTTTCAAACACCACCTTGGTCCTTGTACAAGCCCACCTCCACCTCTACCTCTCACCTTCCTCTTTTGAAGGGACTTGTCAGGAATGTCTGTGGTTTTCCTCTCCAAGTCCTTTTTCCTTTCACCAGGGAGTTCCTTGGCCTCTGCTCTCTTCTGGTGACTGCCTTTCCCAGGGGGCTGGGGGACTCTTGACAGGAGAGGAAGGTCTATTTTCACCATGAGGGACTGGGGGGTGGGGAAGTCTGTCATTGGTGAGAGCAACTTCTTCTCCCTGATAGGTAAGGGAAGTTTCTCCTTGTGAAAATCCTCTCTGGCCATGGCAGCAAGCCTGTGGCCACCAGTCCTGGTGGGGGTTGTGCCCTGGCCTTGAGGAAGGGGACTGAGAGCGAGATGCTCCTGGGCACTGCCAAGCAAAACGTCTCTCATGAGCTTGGGGTCCAAGAAGGGTTTTGCATTGGCCTGTTGGGTGCTCTTGTGCTTTCTGTTCTCAGGGGGTTCTTGCAGTGCCGGCTTCAGGTCTTTTCTGTCACTGGATTTTGGCTTCCCTTTCGTTTTGACTTTTGGCTTGTCTCTGGAAGACTGGTCTCTGACCTCAAAAGGACCAGTGTCACTCTCCACCTTCAGGCCTCCCTTGAGCCCCTCATGCACCAGGGCCTTGCTGGGCTTTTTGATACCCACAGTCTGCCTGGGTGAGGGCTCCTCAGCGTGCACAGGAGACTTCTGGCAGATGTGTTTGGTCGGAAGATGAGTGTCCTGAGGAGCCCTGGCCACTCGTCCAGAGCTCTTGTGATGAGGCTCCCTCGGCTCAGCATGCTGGTGGGAGGAATTGCTGCTGATGCCCTGCCCCTGCTCCTTGCCCTCCTCGCATCCATCCCCATGAGTGATTTCACTGAGACTTTCTGTTGGCACTGCTGGTGGGTTCACCTTGGTCAGCCAATTGTCGAGCTGCCACTTATTAGAAGTTGGTGGGTCAGGCTGCAGATAAAAAGAGAAAGAAAGGATGCAAGACTGATGCCTTTATGGGCTATTTCCATCCTAGCACAGGCTACCAGAACCCAGTAAAATTTCCTCTTAAAAAGCCTGAAAGTGAAAGAGCATGAGACAGTGGGGTTGCTCTAGTGTGTGCACATTGACACCTACTTCAGAAACATAGACCTTGTTTTTGCACAGGATCAGTCAAATGTGTTGCACAGCACTCCTGGATCTCTCCAGCCCTACCTGTCACTCAGTAAAAGACCAGTCTACATGAAAGCTTCATCTTGGTTTGCCACTAACCAACACTGTTGCACAATCAGACAACATATAAAAAAAGCAGGATCTGTAAAAATGGATTAGGTGTTGTCCTCACAATTCTTTTGGACAGTTATTTGCACACAGCACTGCTTTCAAAATGGACCAGGAGCTTTGCTGGCTATCACATCTCACTGAAGGCCGACAGGTAGGTTGCCAGGCTCCTGCGGCTTAACCAAAAGAAAACCATTTACCAAAAGAAATTGTATGGCTAGCACATCAAGTCCAGCCTTTTTCGAGTCCTCTGCCTATACAACCCAATGCTCGCTTTCCTTGGGGTCAAGCAAGGTCTAAAGGCCTCTGGAGTCACGGTGTCATGGTTTAGGCTGGGCTGGCTACTAAATGAAAAACAGATGTTTTCTATTAACCCCTCCCCCTCCCCAGAAGAGGAAGGGAGAGAGAATAAGGGAGAGAGAATTATGGGTTGAAAAAAACCTTAAAACAGCGTTAATGAAATACTAACAATAAAAAGAAAATATAATAATATTAAAAAGAAAATAATGAAATATATACAAATATATGCAAAACTAATATTGAACTCCCAGGATGACAATCAGGTCACCAGCCAGCACTGGGGAAATCCCAGACTAGACTCAGCAGCAGACAGGAACCGGATTCAGGAACACAGACTGGGATCAAAGGCCAGAGTCCTCCTCGGATGCCAGCCATCGAAGAAACGTAAAACATGACCCTTTGGTCCCTCAGCTTTTATACTCAGCGTGGGGCAGATGGGATGGAATACCCTGTTGGTCAGTTTTGGGTCACCTGCCCTGACACTCCTCCCTGCAGGTGCAACACCTCTACGCTCTTCCGCTTCCAACCCTCCAACCTGGAACATAACAAAGTTAGCTGACCTTGGTTGTTACAGGAATAGTTATAAGCAAGAGCCTCTCTGCATACCATTCTTTAGTATTAACTACAAACATCAAACTTTATCACTGCCAGAAGCAGACACCGTCTAAAGAACACACCATTAATTTCAGAGAGTGCATTCAGTTAGAAGAGACTAAACTGAAAAGAAAAATTTCTGAAAAACAAAATTGGTTTTGTTCTATCTCAAACCAGGACACACAGTCAGATAACATAATGTGGTTGCTACAAGCTCTGCCTAATCTAACAGTAGAGTCTGACAAATTACGAGAAAAGCACACCCAACTAACCCTAAAAAAGACAACAGAAGCTGCAAGTCAGGGGCATGATTCTCTGGGGCCCGTTCTGAAATGACCACATATGTCTCAGCATCACTCAAATGCATAGCTCATTATTTAGGCACCATCAGAGCACAGTTACACTCCCTCCCTCACCTATTCTCCCCAGTCACAACTTCTGAGAAGAGCCACAACTCTTTCACAAAAAGAGAAAGCCTAGTACATGAAAGATCTTCCAAGACTAATGAATCCCTTCTGCTGTGATTTTCTTTTCTATCCAGACTCAACTCACTGTTGAAAATGTGGATAAACAAGACAGGACTGTATTTGAGTGAGTCAATCCAGAAACCTGGTTTAAAAAACAGTTTGGTTTTACCGTGGGTCTGTAAGTAAAATTAAAACACAAAATCCATCATACCTTTCAGATAACACAAATCTGGGCTTTTTTAATTAGAATTTTAACTTACTAGCCACTGAAGAGCATCTTCTTTAAATACTATAAAAACCATGGCCAAAAGACTTAGTAAATTGGGTTTATAATGTAGGTAGCTATCAGACAGTGGCATACTCTGATCCTTTTCTAGCACCTTCTACAATTGGTTATCTTGTTTCTGACCTACACCATCATACGGGTTTTCATTAAGTTCTCCAAACACAAAGGATAGTAAGAGACTTTTTTGGGGAGAAAAAAAAAAAAAAAGGAGGAACTATTGCCTCTAGGTCTCAAAGTCTGTGTTTTTGCATATGAAGAACTGACCAGAAACAAATGGGCCATGTGCACTAACTTGCTCTTTGAGCACCATAAATGAACACTTTGCTGAATAAACAAGGATAAAACGGGTCAATGGCAAATAGCTAGGACTTCTCTAGAGCAAGAAGGATCTTACAATCCAATATTTTCAGAACAAAGCAGGCAGGATTTGGTAAAAGAAAAGTATAACGTCTCTTCTGTTCCAAAGACACCCACACAGAGGGCAAAGTCTGTCACTGAACTGCTGGAGGGTAAAGTGTATTAGATGTGAGATGAAAAGATATGCCTTCTCAAAGCTAGTTTTCTGCACAGAAAATTCTACCTGTTCATGTGCTTCTAAGGTAAAAGAAAGGAAAGCTAGGGCTGGGGAATACAGGGAGAACTAAATTACAAGGTTTCTGGGCTTTGTGAGAGTACCTCAAAATTGTCAGCAAACTGGTTACATCACCTGTGGTCCGTAGGATATAACCATGCACTTCCCACTGGCCTGAGAATGTTTTGCAAGCTGGAGGAACTGTTTGAAACCATGTGACATGAGCACTTCTGCAGCAGATTTTTAAAAAATGTATGGTCTCAATTATGAAACTTTAAGGCACCAAATTATGTTTGTCTGCTTTTTGCAATAAAAGCCTCAGAAATGCCAGTGCAGCACTATCCCAGCCAAATTCAACAGAAGCACATTCCAGCCCTTCCTGCAGGTCTGATCACTTCAGCTGCAATTGGGGAGAAGCTGAATCTGTCACTAACATACAGGAGCTGCAGGGAGGCAGCGGCTCCTCTTAACCTATCAGGAAAGTGGTCTCACCCTGAAGCAGCACCCTCTGCGTGGGCAGAGGTGGGCCCCAAACACCCCAGACAAGCCATGCTTCTCACCTGCACCTTGCTTGCGTCTCCCCAGTGAAGGCACTACTTCCTCCAGGAGTGCTAGACAATGATGCCAAAGGAGAAGGGGGAACACTTCAAGGTCAGGCGTGTAAAAGTCTAATGATGCTGTTACTAAGGGTTATTTAATTGACAAACTCTAGAAGGGAAGAAAAGGGCAGGAAAAGACTGATAATGCAGTAAATATGTCAAGGGGACACCTGAATGATGATGGTATTTCAGGTCTCCTGTCCTGATTGCACTCAGACAGCAGAGAGTCTGAGGCAAGAGGCTGCAGTAAGCGGCCTCTACATTTTACTTCATTATTCACCTCAGGCGCTGATGCTCTCGGGGGCTCGTTTGCTTCACTGTCACTCCGGTTGCTCTGCGCCTCCGAGTCCGAAGAGCTGTCTGAGTCACTGGTGCTCCCTGACTCCGGGCTGCTGGAATGGGCTGATGCCACACTCTTGGGCTGGGTCTGGAGGGCACTGCAAGGCCACCATGAGGTAAAATTAGAAAGCAGCATGGGTGAGGGTTACTTATTCTATTGACATGTCACAATTCAAAAATAAAACCGGAATCCCATGTTTTGGCACTGAGAGGAGAGGGTAGAAGGCCAAAGAAATACACTGCCATACTCAAAAGAGAAAGCACCAGAATAAAAAACCTCTGGAAATAATAAAAACTTCAACTCCAATCCAGTCAGGTAAATACATAAGCAGGACCTCACTGCTATAAGACAGAAACATACATTCCAGGATGGTTTCTCTTTTTTGGATTCTCCCCCTGAAGTTTTCACTTCATCTGTGTTACTTGGTCAAGGTGCTGCAACCGTTTCCTTAACAGCCATGTCAAGCAGCAGCTTTTTTTTGCAACACCCTCCCGTATTCAAAAGTCTCTTCCTCCAGCACCGACAAGAGGAGTGGATAGAACAGAGGGAGAGCCATGACTTTTATGCATAGCTTCTTTTTGTTTTGAAATGGGCTTATGAAATGAAAATGTTGATTATTTTTTTTTTACTTTGAAAAGTGTTTTCCACATAAAGTATCAACACATTTGTATGATATGAAAGCAAGCTCCTTGCTCACACAGACTGATAACGTGAGAACACTCTATTTCAAGAGCTTGCAGAGCCACAGATTGTGCCAAGAACTGGCATGCCCTTCTGCAAGCCTGACTTTGTAGACCATTACCCTGTGCTTGAAGAATATAGGTATCAAGCCAAAAATGTACGTCAGTGCTTTCCTCTAGGAAAAGTTCCGGTCTTCTCCACCTTTCTTCCTCTAATGCTGGCACATGGCTGTTTAGTCTACCTTGGATATTGCTTCTGACTAACAATACACGGCAGGAACTGCTTACAACCACCTGCCTTAACAGGAAGAGCTGAAATAGCCTCAATGACTCTACCTAACCCTTCTCTGTTCTTCACCTGCTTGGCTGTTTTGAGCTTCCTTTCAAACCAAAACTGGACTTACACCTCACCCATCACTACTACTACCACTGAAAATCTGAGTAGCTCCAGTGTGATTGATTGACATATACACCGGTGGACCGGAAGAGAAGAAAAGGTGGGGAAATAAAATTATGGTTCACAGGCAAAATCCAGCAGGACTGGATTATTTATTTCTAATTGGAGCTTTCTGTAAAACCTCACACAAGCCAATTCTCAACAGCAGCTTCAGGCTGCTAGAAACCAAAGCCTGTATCTACAAGAGAAAACAGGATTACCCATCTACCCCACATATAAAAGTAGGTTGGTTCTTCCTCCTTATTTGGTCTAGCTAGTAGTTTGGGAACAAACCTGTACCTTGGAGGAGCAAGTGAAGGAGGTGGCTTTTCAACAACCTGTTTGGTTCACCAAAACAAAGAGGAGAGGGGGAGGAAAGGTTAGCTTAAGGAACTCAGAACAACGCAACAAGTTGTGATGATTTAAAGGGATGTCTGTGTGCCTAGTGCATAAAACATCTAAAACTGACTTGGTCGTCACCACTCTCTTCACTATCACTGAGCTGCAGGTCGTCCTGGAGCATTCTGAAAGACAACCAGAAGATAAACATCAGCCAAGGCAGACACACATTCAAGCAGCAGACACTGAAAAAGACACTGTTGGTTTGCACTTGCCAAAACAAACCAACCTCCCACATCCTATTTGAACATCCCGCATGCTCAGTTCGCTAAACCCTGTCATTATCTGAATGGATGATAAAATGATAATGTACTACCTAAGCATTTTACTCTGCTTTCCGACAATCTCAGGGCACTTTGCAATGGAGGTCAGTATCACTGGCTGCTGTCTACAGACACCAGAAACCAAGTTCTGTGAGGGGAGCGCTCCTCAACAAATGTTATCTAGGACACTAACACAACAAGGTGGGTGGAAGAGGTCTGATTCTTGTACAGCACATTATTAGCCCGCTCCCCAAGGGGAAGAAAGCATCATCTTTATAACAGAAGCTGTGTGTGTTCACACTATTCTTGGGGCCTGCGAATATTTCTTCTGTCACAGGGGTTCTCTTTTTGCTCATGAAGTTTCTTATCACACATACATTAGTAAATGCCAAGATCAAGCTTATCTTCTACTTCTCTGCACAATGAACTTCATGCTCCTGCACATGTCAGTGGCACCCGTAACATCGAGCTGAAGCTGGCCACAGTCTCACAACAAAAAACAATCCCACAAACCAGAAGTGACAAATCTGCTTCTTCCATGGAGCAGGACAGCAGGAAGAAACCCCAAAGGTCTCCTTTGTCTAATACTGCAGAGCCAATCCTGCAAAGGTCCCCAAAGGCACCGAGCACCTCTCTCTGACGCAGAAGAGGCTCTCGGTACCACAAGGGCTCTGTCTGATTACACTTGTGAAGACCTACATGCTTTCTTTGCTCAGACATTTTCACTTCGACATTCCTCTGTGACTATCCTCATGTCCCAGCCTCCAGTGCCGCATTCCCTCACACACCTTCTCAGTGGAACTCCCCTCTTGCCTCTTTTAGAGTAAACACCAAAGGGAAGTGCTATGAGACATCACCATGGAAAATGAGGCCCCTGAGTTTCCCTACAGAAGGCAAACGGCACGCAGCCTGCAGCAATCCTGCATGCACCAACTTCACCTGTGGGCTAGAGCTGAAGCTCACTGCTAGTCTGCTGAGACATAAAGAAGAAAAAAGAAGAATAGCAACAATACAGCCACTCTCCACACTTTTGGGCAGTTTGGCCAAATATCTACTACTGGCAACTCAATGAAGTCTTTTTTTTTTTTTCCCCAACCCATTAGAGGAGGTAATCCTTCAAAGGTGATAATGAACAAACTTCCAGGGATGCTAAAAAGTTCTGAAAGTGTTTTCATTTTTTAGTTTGGTTTTGCTTTAAGAATTGTGGACTACAGATGCATTTCCTTTAGAGGGAAGAGAATAATGCAATGAAACACTACCTAGATCTTCTTTTACATCTGATTTTATTGTTTGTAATAAAAAGGACTGCCTTTTTCACCTGAGCTGCTGGTAAATAAAATGAATCAGCATAAACGAGCATTGCAACTACTTAAGTTCAATTTAGGATACAGGAAGGAGGAACACTAAAACTTTAAATGAGTCATACTTCTGCAAGGAGAGACAAAGCCAGTTTCCCCAAAACAAGGTTTCAACAAATTGTTAAATAGCCTAGTTCAAGAGAATAAATCTGGTTTAATAATTCTAATGCTTTCATTAGCTCAGGAGTTAAGAGATGCCAAGTTTTCATTTGCAGGACCTGTTCATTTGCAGCTTACATACACACCACCGATCTCCCTGCAAAGCTATTTTAAACGAGCTCTTTCAGCGAGAAGCAGCACTAAAATTGGTATCACTTGCCAAACAACCCCACTGAAAGCACAGGCTGGTCCCTCTCTGCCAGCCGGGTTAGAGATGCATCACCAAGAATGAGCTTGGCATCTCCCCTTTGAAAAGAATGGCTACTTCCATTCCAATGCAGCCAGGTGCTAACTTCAGGGCTGTATTCAAGAAGGAAAGACATCTGGGAAACCCCTGCATAGTCTGTAAAGCTGGATGCTTCATTTGGGCACACAGATGCACTGGAATTTCAACTTCTAATTAACAAGCACAAACGATGTTTGTTTTCAGCCAGCTACACTTTGTAACGCGAGCTACTCTAGGCAGCTGAATTTTCAGTCAGTCACGTACGCTTTGAACAGCAAAGAAAACAAGATCTGCGGTGCAAATCAAAAGAAAGCCAAACCAAACCAAAACGACGCGTGAGGAAGTCCTTGGGTAAATCTCGCGTGACTCCATTTTGGATGTAAACCTAAGACATCCTGTTCCTCCTGCTTCAGCTGCCTTTGTTGATTGAGGGTACACATGTCCCTGGTAGATGAGCACTGGCTCTGAAGTACCCACAAGGACATCAAGCAGAGAGGGGATGTTGGCTAACCACAGAGCTACGTAGCACACCAAATTTACAATTCTGTACCTTTGGGCTAAGAAAGGAGTATTTCCAGATTCTAGCCTACAGTAAAAGTCTCTTCTGTCTCTGCCACCTGGAAAACTGGCTAAAGTGCTAGAGGGGTTTTGACAAGCAGTTGAGAAGAGCTGAAATAAAGATGGTGGTTGTAGGGTAGCTGAGGAGGAAGGCAGAACCTGGACCAGTTGAAACTATCATTTTTAATAGTGCTATGAAATTTTCCAGAAGTCGTTCAGGAGGAGCAAGCTGGGGTGGAAGAACGAAGAACAAAATAAAGAATGGATTAAGGGAGTAGCTGACTGCTCAGCGAGACACTATCCCACGCTCCCAGCCAGGGAGGCCTCTTCTGCATGGTGCTGGAACAGCATGAAAAGGGTTGTCTTACAGATCTTACAGAGCTTGAGTGCAAAATTCTAGAATCTCAACCAAAAATGGTGAGACGCTCTTCCTCTTAATTGTGACTATCCCTGCTTGTTTTTTTTTCTTTAACTAAGCTTTGTGGTCTGTAGTTTGCAGCCTTCCATGGAACACGAGTAGTCATGGAGGAACACGAGATCTTTATATACCACATGAACTGATAAGCATTTAATGGTTCAGCAACTGCCTTGCACACGGACCCCTTAGCCTTCCAGACATGGAAAGATTTCTCTTTGTCACTCAGGGCTATCAGTGCTGCCATCTGGCCAGGTTAACCCTGAAAGACTAATGTCAGCCCACACAAAATGACTTTCAAGCAATTTCTGTAATTAACCTAATTAATAGATAACCGCTTTCACCTACAAGGACAGTACCAAGTTATTTTATCCACCCAGGTAAAATCTTCTATTGGAGAAAATGATTTATTGGTTGGCACTCCTTCCTAGCCTTGTAAAACTTTTTTAGTGATTATGCATACACATCTTACACTGACACTCAAATTCTAAGAAGATTTCTTCTAAGAGAAAACATAACATGANAAAGTTCTGAAAGTGTTTTCATTTTTTAGTTTGGTTTTGCTTTAAGAATTGTGGACTACAGATGCATTTCCTTTAGAGGGAAGAGAATAATGCAATGAAACACTACCTAGATCTTCTTTTACATCTGATTTTATTGTTTGTAATAAAAAGGACTGCCTTTTTCACCTGAGCTGCTGGTAAATAAAATGAATCAGCATAAACGAGCATTGCAACTACTTAAGTTCAATTTAGGATACAGGAAGGAGGAACACTAAAACTTTAAATGAGTCATACTTCTGCAAGGAGAGACAAAGCCAGTTTCCCCAAAACAAGGTTTCAACAAATTGTTAAATAGCCTAGTTCAAGAGAATAAATCTGGTTTAATAATTCTAATGCTTTCATTAGCTCAGGAGTTAAGAGATGCCAAGTTTTCATTTGCAGGACCTGTTCATTTGCAGCTTACATACACACCACCGATCTCCCTGCAAAGCTATTTTAAACGAGCTCTTTCAGCGAGAAGCAGCACTAAAATTGGTATCACTTGCCAAACAACCCCACTGAAAGCACAGGCTGGTCTCTCTCTGCCAGCCGGGTTAGAGATGCATCACCAAGAATGAGCTTGGCATCTCCCCTTTGAAAAGAATGGCTACTTCCATTCCAATGCAGCCAGGTGCTAACTTCAGGGCTGTATTCAAGAAGGAAAGACATCTGGGAAACCCCTGCATAGTCTGTAAAGCTGGATGCTTCCTTTGGACACGCAGATGCACCGGGATTTCAACTTCTAATTAACCAGCACAAACGCTGTTTGTTCTCAGCCAGCTACACTTTGTAACGCGAGCTACTCTACGCAGCTGAATTTTCAGCCAGTCACATGCGCTTTGAACAGCAAAGAAAACAAGATCTGCGGTGCAAATCAAAAGAAAGCCAAACCAAACCAAAACGACGCGTGAGGAAGTCCTTGGGTAAATCTCGCGTGACTCCATTTTGGATGTAAACCTAAGACATCCTGTTCCTCCTGCTTCAGCTGCCTTTGTTGATTGAGGGTACACATGTCCCTGGTAGATGAGCACTGGCTCTGAAGTACCCACAAGGACATCAAGCAGAGAGGGGATGTTGGCTAACCACAGAGCTACGTAGCACACCAAATTTACAATTCTGTACCTTTGGGCTAAGAAAGGAGTATTTCCAGATTCTCGTCTACAGTAAAAGTCTCTTCTGTCTCTGCCACCTGGAAAACTGGCTAAAGTGCTAGAGGGGTTTTGACAAGCAGTTGAGAAGAGCTGAAATAAAGATGGTGGTTGTAGGGTAGCTGAGGAGGAAGGCAGAACCTGGACCAGTTGAAACTATCATTTTTAATAGTGCTATGAAATTTTCCAGAAGTCGTTCAGGAGGAGCAAGCTGGGGTGGAAGAACGAAGAACAAAATAAAGAATGGATTAAGGGAGTAGCTGACTGCTCAGCAAGACACTATCCCACGCTCCCAGCCAGGGAGGCCTCTTCTGCATGGTGCTGGAACAGCATGAAAAGGGTTGTCTTACAGATCTTACAGAGCTTGAGTGCAAAATTCTAGAATCTCAACCAAAAATGGTGAGACGCTCTTCCTCTTAATTGTGACTATCCCTGCTTGTTTTTTTTTCTTTAACTAAGCTTTGTGGTCTGTAGTTTGCAGCCTTCCATGGAACACGAGTAGTCATGGAGGAACACGAGATCTTTATATACCACATGAACTGATAAGCATTTAATGGTTCAGCAACTGCCTTGCACACGGACCCCTTAGCCTTCCAGACATGGAAAGATTTCTCTTTGTCACTCAGGGCTATCAGTGCTGCCATCTGGCCAGGTTAACCCTGAAAGACTAATGTCAGCCCACACAAAATGACTTTCAAGCAATTTCTGTAATTAACCTAATTAATAGATAACCGCTTTCACCTACAAGGACAGTACCAAGTTATTTTATCCACCCAGGTAAAATCTTCTATTGGAGAAAATGATTTATTGGTTGGCACTCCTTCCTAGCCTTGTAAAACTTTTTTAGTGATTATGCATACACATCTTACACTGACACTCAAATTCTAAGAAGATTTCTTCTAAGAGAAAACATAACATGATAGGGAAAAGAATAAATATCTAAGGAAAAGTAGAAATATATAAATACTATTAAAAAAAGCTATAGAAATTTCACCTTCACCCCACTTTGCAACAAGATAACATTATTAGAATAGAAATTGAGGTTTTTAGAAAGTCCACACTGAAGTTTTTGTTGGTTTGTTTGCTTTTTAAAATAAAAATTAAGACAACATGTTTTATAAAACTTTTCCTTGGACAATTGCTATAAGTTCTATCATATGATTGCTTTAAAATTTCACCCCTAGCTTTCACAGTTTGGGTAGCTGTAGCTTTACTAGCCCTCACAGGCTTCAAAACGATATGCAGAATAGATCAGATTCATTTTGTGTCCCTTATAATTTACGTCAGTTGAATACATTATTAGTAGTTTGAATAGCACTAAGTGTGTCAGGAGGTTAAGCACCCACAGCTTAAAAGAGAAAAAAAAATCTGGTACATGAAGAGTTGGAGTTTTTTTTCTTCAGCTTTAACACATTGTTATAATAACGAAACAGTCATGTGAAAATTCCCTGCACTGAAATTTTCTGAGAAAAATCAGACTGTTAAAATCAGCCTTAATCTTCGGAATCATCAAGTAAACCAAACTGTAATTCATTCCAGGTTCTTTTAAGTAACTGCACAGTAGAGACGGGAACTGAATCTGGTTACTTACGATGTTCTTGGTTGAGAACCAGGCAAGGTTTTTGAAGGTGCGTCACAGTGTTCTGTAAATCAAAAATGAATCAGTTGGTTTTATTTGCCTCACTTGTAGCACATTTTACCCTATGGTCTCTGAGCATCAGATTAGAAAGTCACTTTCTTGCCGAATGCAACTGTTCGCCAAACCAAATGGGGTTTCCTAACGAAATACTGCTTGTTCTCTGCTGAACTGCTGCCTTAATTTCTAGGTAACGAATGTATACAATCTCTTAAGCATTTTATAAATTCATCATTGTTCAACAAAGCACAGGAAATCATGCTCCTTAGTCAACGTAAATGTTTGGTGTTCTCCTCAATGTGTAACACACAACACACAAAACCATTTGTGAATATACACATAACAGTGTGTTTTCTTTGGATTTCTACTTACTCTGCTTCTGTGCTACAGATCCAACATGCTGCGATTCCTAGAAAGAAAGGCCAAAGTGCAAATTGAGAACAAAATAAATCAGCTCCCTCTTAACAGCAGCGTATCGATGATTTGGTTTCCATGTGTTACTTACTGTAATAAATTCTTTGGCTAACTTGTCAAAGTATGACTTTCAAGTGTCCAATAGTCTAAGCTGGCCTGACGTAGCTTAACCTGGACAGAAATGACACGTGCTACTGCCACCCAAAATGCATTGGTGGCACATTAGTGGTATGTGCATTTTTGAAGAAATATTAAAAAAAATTGTTATAAGAGCTGCCAAACACTTCTGTTTAACACAGTCAGCAAACATTTTGTTGGCAATAAAGATAAAATGGCTTTTGTGCTGTAACAGAGATTAAATGCTTCAAACATTTCTGAAAAGCAGTCCCATTTGAAGCCCCTGATTATAACAAATGTGTAAGTCATCGAAACATTATTCATTCATCCTCCCCTCCGGGTCAAACATCTTACAACTCTAAAAATACAAAGCTTGCTTGTCTACCATATAGACCACTCAAAAACAATTACTCAGAAGCACAATCTGATCTAATTCTCAATAAAAAGATGTGTTGCAAGCAGCTATTATCCAACTTGAGATCCATTGTGCTTTAATTTATCTGACTTGTTCTAAAGATAATATCTCCTAACAGCCTTTATCTATGAAACAGGGACAAAATTAGATGAAAACCCAGGTAAGAACTGGATAGGTCTCTTCTAATTTATCAAAAGCCCTGGCAAAAAGAGGGTGTTTTACCTTTGTTGGGAACGGAAATTTGGAAGGCTCCGCTGTACTAGGCGTATGAATAGCTGTCAGGGGAGGTGGCCATGAGTGGGTCATTTCCTGGAAAGAGATTGAGAAAAGTGGCTTACAATATTTTTGCTGATACACGCAGGTGAGGTTTTACACTTAAGAGGTTCATACAGATCTGCCAATAAAGTCCTTGTTGACCCAGTGTAAAGCCAAGAGATGGTACTGCAGCGAGAAGCCCTCCTTTGAGCACAGTAGCCAGACCATTGTGAGGGATTTGCTCTTTTTCTGCAAGATACTTGCATTGCACAAGTAACAGCAACCTTAGAGAAGCTTGTAGAGAGTTAAGTACTTACTGTGTTTGCAGGATTAGGCCTCGGCCTTACAGCTATCACAGTTAATAAAAGGAAAAGTAAATAAAACCTCGCCTGAGTAGTTCTGGAGTTTTTCAAAGCGCATGACTTTCCTATTACGGAAGTTCTTATATCCCCTTACAGCAGCTACACTCTGAAAGGCTTTTCATAACTTGAGGAGGTCAGCCAGAGAGCTCTGACTGCCAGCACTTCCCCATGCTATTCTGCCTGAAACATTGGCTTTTGCTCTGACCGACCATGACATCTTTGATGCAGAGCTCCGGGATGTGGTTTCAAACCAAAGAAAGAGACCGCCTGATGTGCTATGTCTTTAGGAATCTTTCTTCCCTGCTCCCCTGCCCTTATTCTCACCTACCATCACTACCAGGTGAAAGTTAGGAATCATGATCATGCTGAAAGCATCTCATGATGAGCATGCACCACACGCAGTTTGCTCGGGGGCTTAAAAAAAAAAAATATTGAGAAATGTGTCAGTGCAAAGTACATTTTTTGTACTTCTGGCACAAAATAGACCAAAGTGTGAAAATCTCTACTGTGTCATAATTTACAAGTGCCATTTTCCATCAAGACACAAATATGAAAGTTCAGAAGTGTCCCTAGTTTCCTTATCTATTAGGAATAACATGAAATGCAAAGATTTACAGGGAATGAAACCACATTCCTACCTTTGGCTGTATAAGCAGGGATCAGAGCAATCTGCAGGGGCTTCTGTGCAAGACTTGGAAGCAGCCTACAACTACCCCAGCTGACTATTTGATCGCATTGTTACCACCCTTGCCTTCTCCTTTCTCCCCTCCCACTGTTGAGTTCATTGCTCACTTCACTCACTAGCTGTGCATTTTTCAATAGATGATAAACTCCTCAATATACTGAGCAACACCTCTTCATGTATTCATACATGCTTCCTTGTGGTTGCTACAAAAATAGTGTTCTGCATTACTAACAGGCAAGATAACAGGATATCTCGTGAAACACAAAAGGACACAGTAATTCCAGGAGGAGTACTCGTGCTGCAACACCACCGAGCACACAGCAGCTAGTGAGCACCTGTGCACAACCACCTTTCAGCTAAAATGCTGCCCCAACAACAGCTTCTTGAGAGTAATAAAGGCATCAGTATTTTGCAACTGAAGCAACAGTGAGGGAGGTGAATCACTGAAACCAAACACCTCTGTTAAACTTCAGTGTCTCAGAATAGTATCTGACAGTAAGGAACTGTTTTCTCGGTATCAGCATGACCAGCTTGCAGGTCACGGTGCATTTTCACACTGTGCACAGTGAATGGGTGACACACACTCAGACCCAGCTACTGGGAGCGTGTGCACTGCTCACACAGCCAGCTCTGACACAAAGTTACAGAGACAGTCTTCCACCAAAGCTGGCTTATCTTTGCACAAATGGACTAGAATTACAGAGGAGAAGCAGCCCATCAGCAGTTCCATGCGCCAGCTGGTGGATGGTCCTGTTCAGGGACATGTTGCTGGGCCTGGCAGCACGGACAGGAGGCAGCACGGACAGGAGGCAGCACGGACAGGAGGCAGCACGTCCAGTGCCTTTGGAGGACATCCCCTCAGTAATGGCACCTCCCTGACTTAACGAAGGAGCAGCTCTAGCTGTTTCGGTTGACTTGTCAGTCTTGCTCTTGGACTGCACCACACTGTATTACACTTACATACTGGTAGGAAGAACATTACTGGTCTTACAACTCCAGTTATACCCAGGGCTAACTTTTATCTTTACTCCTCTACAGCATAGCCCAAAACACACTTCTAGTGATTGCAACATCCACTGACAGAACAGAAGCACAGCAGTATTTTTTTCCCCACACGCTACTTTAAACGCATGCAAAATATAAGCAAACCAGAGAAACGTATTACTTAAGAACACCTACCTTCAAAATTTCTTCAATGGAGTTAACGTCACTGGGGAAGGTTTGCTACAAAAAAAAAAAAAAAAAGCAGCAGCATGAGTTTGTTTTGTTTTTTACCAACTAACATGAGATAAACAGATGCACTCAGCAAATGCTTACCAACGGTTCTATAAATGTCATTAAAGTCCATTAATAATAAAATGCTAGCAAGAATTAAAAGCCCATCAGAAGGCCAGTTAATAACGCACTTCTACAAAGCCGGTTGTTTTCAAGTCTTTAGTAAAAGATATATTCTAAGAAAGATGAGAAAAAAGAAAAGTGAATCAGGGCTCATTAAATAATGGTGCTCGTTCAGCTGATAGGATTCCCCTTGTTTCATGACTTGCGTTCTTCTACGCACTGATGTGGATTCAGCAGAAAAAGAAGCCAGTAGAAAGCCCTAAGCATGTAGAAGGCAAAGTAGAGGTGGTTTTAAGTGGAGGAATCGTGCACCAGGCCCTTGAATGCCAACTCTTGGACTCATAGGAATATCAATAGGCATTAAAAAATAGAAAAGCAACACAATTGTAACTTGTGCAGTTCAAAATAAAACCTTGAATGTACCACTGGGTAGGAGCAACATGGTGATTTCTGGAAAACCTACAGATGACCTGGATGTAGATTGAGGGATTGCCCCTGTACCTCTCCCAACTGTTTCGCTGGAGCCCAGACAGTGACCAGCACATGCCCACCTTGCAGGGGCCAGAGCTTCCCAGAGTAAGCGTGGTGAGAGCTTCTGAAGGGAGGCCAGCTCCCTGGTGGTGCCCTGGCACTCCACCAACGACACCTGAAAAGGACCAGTAAACAGCCGTGGAGGCACATACAGCTGCCTTCAACCAGGCTTATGAGCCTAGGCATGACAAAGCTCTGGGAAAGAGTACAAAGCAATGCTAGTATTTGCCAGTTATATACCAAACAGCAGACACTGCAGCTTGTGCAAACACATAAATCTGCTTTTAATGTATCAGCAAAATCACCTAGCGGCTCCCAGCAGGAGAGCCCCCTGCACAAAGGCAACAGCACATACGGGCAGTGTGGGTACTGCTGGGTGAGGGAGGGGTTGGGATGAGAGTAACTGTACAGCTAGGGCAAGTGGCGATGCCCCCTGACAGAGCCCATCTGCCTCATGCCCGGGCTGTGCATGGTGGGAGAGGATGCAGCAGCAGTGTCCCTCCTTCCCATTCCCACTGCAGCACTAGGTGCCGGGGATGCTCCGCAGCAGGACTTGTGCTGCTTCCACACACCGACCCATCACCTGGTCATGGGAAACACCACTTCACTTCAAGAAATCGGCTTCTCGTCTACTAGCAAGGTATGTGTTTTGAAAGTACCTATCATTTACACATACTTCAGTAACTAATATCATTAAAGGAAACTGAAATGAAAAACAACCAAAGAGCTAAGTAGTTATAACAAGCAAAATGCATCCAAGAACAGCTTCTTGCCTATTAACAACAGATTCAATGGAAACTTCCAGCGATCAGCGTAATTGCTGATAGGGAAAGGCCAGGAAGACATTCCTCATGTTAAAGGAAGAGGGCAGTGAGCTACAGTGCCCAATCAGAACCATCTTCCACAGAACAAGGTAAATAGCAAAGCAAGCAAACATTTTAATGACGTAAAAAAGCATCATCCTTAGCGTTCTCACAGAAAGGTCACTCATCTGTTTCCCATATGCTGCACTATTTGCATTGGAGGGACAAGAGATGAGGAATCTCTTTTCCCTGCAACCTCATTTGTCTGTGTCTACACAGAGCTGTCACGGAGGCAGTGCTCATTTGGCAAAGATTTGACTTTTCAGAAAATCATGCACAGATAGCTGCTTCTGACCTTACTCACCTTGAGACAAACAGAAGCTGAGGCACAGCCAGATAAGTCACACAAATGAAAGCAAGGGGCTGGGATCTAGCAAGGCTTGCAGAAGCACCTCACAGCAGGCAGGAGGACGGGAGAGGGAGAGCAAACAGTAGGGAACTTCTACCACATAGCAAGAGATCAGGATGTTCGGAACCCATGGTGCCAAAAAGGGATCCATCTTTTCCTCTTTTTCTTCCCAGTAATCTTAACCTGGTAGCTCAGCCACCTGATTTACTTCTTAATTTAATAAGTGGTGAACAGCAGGCACAGGAACTTGCATCTTTCTGTACAGAAAAGCAGCGTTCAACTAGCAGATTGCTTCAGAAAGCTCCTGAGATACCCTACGAGAGCATCACAGTAAAAACCCTTCCCACTAAACAGATAAGGAACGAAGACCCTGCCTGGACAAAGTATCCAAAAACTCTCCCTACAATGGATTGATTGCAACAAATCAAAATCAGCTTGCTTCTCCCATTCCAGAAACTTAAGTTTTATGAGGTGACAACTGATGACAAAAGTGGAATTCAATTAACCTGAGAATCAGAGAGTATGTGCAACAGCCAGACTGGACCTCTCTTATCCTTGCCAAACAACTCATACCTGTTCCTGACTTTCTTTCAGGTAAGCCTGAAGAGACTTTGAAATTGATACAGGTTTACACACAATAGTATTTATAGTGCAGTTGTCAGGAGGATTTATAGTAACTCCAAAGGGCACTATTCAGTAACTGCCTGCTGCTCTTCACAGGTCCAGTGGCTTAGCAGAAACCATTTACTTCTTCATGGTGCAGAATTTAAAGGAAAGCAAACACACAACACTGAACAAGTACTGCAGAGGTCTGCATTGGCAGCACAAGGACCTCTATTTTTGTTTTTTTAAGACACAAGGTTTAAGTACCTGCCCCCAAAATACCCTATGTTCTGTATCTCCAGAGCTGCATGTATCAGGGATGCTCACCACTCCTTTAGTCTTTGGCTAGCAGTTGACTCCCAGAGCCGCTAAGTTAGGACATGCTAGGAAGCCCATGCGCCTGCTGGAGACTCTCCCTGAAGAGCATGGGTTTTCAGGCATCTTTAATTTCTGTTCTGCTATCCTGCTGCACCCTAAGACCAAAAAAATGAACATTTCACCAGCAGTAAAAGGTGCAATGGGCAAACAAAACTGCTAGCCACAAATGGACTTGCAACACTCATATCAAATACATGGTGAAACATTTGCTCTAGAGATTAAAATCACAGACTGTTCAGGACATGCACAGAAAATTTGTTTTCAGTGCCAAAACCACAACAGAACTGGTCGGAGCCATTTGACTGTACTGGCGAACACTCCTGTCTCTCAGGTAGGTCTGTGACTATCATTTCTACTGCAAGTTTGCAGCCTGTCACAGTCCTGCCACTGTGCCCCAAACCTGCTGGCCCTGGAGAGGGCAGGCATGCACCCTTCCACTCCATCCCAGCTGTAGTGATGCCTCATCTTTTACAAAGCTAAGCATCCAGCGCCTGAAGAAGCTGGGCTTTTCTGCATGCTGAGTAATTTTTTGCCCCTTGCCTCCCTGTCATTTTTTTTTTTGTTTCCCTTCAAGTGCTGCTGGGTGGTAGTTGTGGTTTAATGGTAGTTTACAGGCTGAAATACAGCAATGGCTGTCCTTGCCAGTTTTAAGCTAAAAGTTTAGTGAAAAGCAGAGATACAACGCTGCCCAAAGAGTTAAAAAGCCATAAAGCCAAAGAAACCACTGAAATTAGATCAGCTCCACTGAGGCCTGTGGGTGTAGGAGATCAAATATTACATGTTGCTGTCTATCCCTACTAAGGGTTTTACAGCCTTTACAGGGAACACTCTATCGTGCTTCCCACAGGCAACTCGATTTAAGCCCTGTGCACGTTTGCTGGCTGACACTGACATCTGCACAAACTCCAGCTAGGACTTCCTCATGCCCCATTCATACTCACTGTCAGTTTGGGAATGATGGTGACGCCACCAAGTGACACTTACAAAAATGTTTTGATGGCCGAGGTCAAGCATAATCACAGGACATCTAGAACCACTGGGTTGCTGTCTTTTTGTTTTGGTTTTGCTTTTTAATGCCAATGCTCCCACCCAAACTGATGCTGCACTTCAGTAACAGCCACTCCTCTCAGCAATGTAGTTAATTTACGTTCCAAAAAGTCTGGTTTTGGTCAAGCAAAGGCCCAACTCCCAGTGATCTCACAGCCTCCAAAAAGGCCTTCAGGGCAGCATGCTTCTCCGTTTACCATCTCCTCTAGCAGAAGGCACCACCAGCTGCCCATGTCCAGCTGCAAGTGGGTATTCACATCTGACCCAAGACTCCAGCCCAGTTCCTCTACTGATGCAGGTCCACAGACTTTGGAGAGGTTAAATAAATGGATGTAACTTGGAAAGAGATCTTGTTCAGAAAGACAGAAAGCTACTTTAAGAGAGCAGGCTGAATAAACTGCCACCTTTGTAATTTGCAATTCTTATCCACAAAAATCCCAGGGAAAGGCTAGACACAGACTGTGTGACATGGTTCATGCCTGTTATGTGGCTGATAATTTAAGGGACGAATTTAAAATTATACTCATATGATAACATATGATGGGAGCAGAATCTGGCCTTATGAATTTCCATAAAAAGTTTTGCAAGGCTAATTTAATAGATGACTTCCTTACTTGCAAGCTTAAAAAGCAAAGAGAAATGTTTAAAAAGGTCATCAAGACCAAATCAAGTATCTTTTTGATGAGGATTCAAAATTTTAATTGGCATAACAGACATTTCACAATGTCAAGGATACATTTGGTTTTAAGGTTTTTGGAACAAAAAGCTGGATAAACACAAAGCCAAAGCCACTAAATAAATTTTGACTACTGAGACTACCATTAATATGACTTTAAGCCTCTCTCAGTTACTAAAGAATAAGCAACATGCTCTTAAAATGGTGAGACACTGCCACATTCTCTCCTTTTTATAATTTGTGCAATATATACACTTTTCCAATTCACCAATCTGCATAACTGGATCATGAAGGCCAAGTAATATTTTGCAAAGACATATCATCTCAAGGTTAACAAAAGACAGTGCTACAAGGCAATATGCCTGGAGTATAGCTGGAGCCGTCTGAAAAGGACTTTACTCAAACCTTTTGGTTCAACATAACTTCAACACAATAGCTCAGACCAACATGACCTCAATTCCACATCCACTCTCTCCCCTTGGTAGCCACACAAAGTCACCCACTTCCTTTTTACTCACTACTAGTGGCCTCAGCCAACACGAAACCTCTGTGCAGATACCCGTGAAAGTTTCAATAAAATAAAATAAAATAGGTACCATATATTTTCAGGGGTTGGGGAGGGGGTGGTGTTGTTTTGTTTTGATTCTTTTTTTTTTTTTTGACAAATAAGTTATGCCCTTTCATTTAACACCTACTATAGGTACAACAATTTGGAAACCTCTTATATATGCAAATGTATTGCCCAGAAAATGAAGTTGGTAAGGACACGCAATTCCATCATTTCAGACAGCACTGCTATACTTGTTTACCTTCTGGGAAAATGCAGTTGAGGAAGTTACTTCAGAGAGATTAATTCCTACAGACTCCAGCAACTCCCTTTCTGCTCACTTACATGCACACAGCACAACATAATGTATCCAGAAAGCCAACGTATGGTTACAGAAAGTAAAAATGTATATAAATACCACATGCTTGGGTGATAAATTTTAATGCAGTTTCTTTACCAGAGTAATAAAGACACTAATGCTTTCACTCTATCAGAGCATAAACAACTCAATGACCTGCTGGAATTACCATCTACATAACCTACTACTGCTGACCAGATAAAGAGTATTTGCTCTATAGCATTATGCTTTCCGTGAGAAGCTAAATGTTTGTCTCCTGTACCATAGTGCATTCAATCACATGAAAAACAGCTTTCCTTATGCTAAAGGAGGTGAAAAGAAGCAGAATTAACAGAAATTTGGCTGTGAAAGATTTTGTGTCATCCCCTCCCCATATGTATTAGGGTAGCACATGATTTACTGATTTGACTATGTGATGGGATTTACCTTTGCCCATTAAAAGTCAAAAAACCCAGCCACTGAAGGATTAAGTGCTACTTCAATCCTGAGCTGAAAAGGACTTCAGGATTGGGGCCAATATAATTTCATGCATCTACACAAGCATAAGAAGCCCTAGAAGTTAGATGAGGAACTAGTCTGCCTTTACTACAACAGGCTTGCAAAAACGCACAGCTGCACATACCCACAAAATAAGAGAGGGAGCTCTTAATTTAGAAAACAATTTAAAATCTGCACAGGCATTCAATTCAGGCTGCATAGTAACTGTGTGACAAAACTCTCAGAAATACCTCCAAGTCCTCTCTTCATGAGCAATTCCAAAAATCCACACACTGTCATGAACACAAAGCTCTGCTCGTGCCCCAAGCCTTGCACAGCTCTGTTAGACATGCTGAAGAGAGATGAACAAGGAAATCGGGATAATAAGAATCACCCAAACCCAGACTAAACTGCTTGAGACACCACCTGGTACACAAATGAGACTCCCCACTGGCCATGATAATATGCAGGCCAGACACCCAACCACCAGCCAGAAGCAGTGAGGTGCCCCAACCAGGGAGTAACAGAAGAAAGGGACAGCACCGACCCTCGTGGCGCTGCACTCTCTTCCTGCTGACACAGTTACACCCGCTAGATTGTCACAGCAGGAGGGACCAGCAGCCTGCTCCAAAAATCTCAGTGTGATGGCTAGAGGGGAAAGGGGAAAACGAGAGAGATGTTGAAAGGGTCCTCACAAAAGCCCAGCTTTCTCCTCTCTGGCACAATGCAGTCAACACTGGCCAAAGCTGGGAAACTAAAAAACTGGGCATCTTTTTAAAAATAACGTTTTGCCATTGATAGTAAAGGAATATGCACTGCTTTTTTTAGTAATGAAGATCGGGTTGAAGAGCTTCTAAGGTTGATTCTTTTTTTAAAAGGTATTCCATTAAAAATTACAGCACACATTTTTATCCCACTCTGCCGTATGTGCCAAATGAAGCTCTTACCACATATAAGTGGGGGGCTGAAACTTCCTCCCTGTTTTCTAAATAGCTTGCCTCATCAGGAGGCTGTGACAGAATAGTTTCAAGCAGGCTGTCAAAAAAATCGTCTCCAAGAGAGAGGTGGCCATGCATTATTTCAGAAGTCACCAAGTGGCACTGCTGAGATGGGTAGACTCAAAGGCCAGCGGCAATAACAACAAAAGATGTGCAAAGATGAGGACAGGTCTGGAAGCAGATATTAACTGGAACGGATATGGACTGCCTTTCAGGCAAGCGTTAAGGTGTTGCAGACCTTTCTGTTCCTTCTCATCTCAGTAATTTCCAACCCAACTGCTTGCTTCTGCTTATTTGCATGCCTCTGCTGTCATGCTGCCCCTCTAACACACTGCGCACATACAACCCCTGTGCTTCTCTGTCTCCTTCATCTCAGGTGAAACCGGTGCCTGTAGATACCCAGGCACCAGCTACAGCATGCGTGCATTTCATATGCTGCCTGGTTTCTCCTCCTAATCAAAAGGGATTTGCAATGTGTGTGTGTAGCTCAAGTATGCCAGCTATTGCTCTTTGCCTGATTTCAGTCTAAATTATTATCACTGAGAAAACCCAAGTGAGCAGTGCAGCAAGGATGAGAAAAGCCAATTACGAGTTCCATGCCCCTCATTGTGTTGTCAGTTTTCTTTGTTTCCTAACGAGAGTTTTGCCACACAACTATTAGCAGAGAAGATCACCTGTTCATGCTAAAAAAAAGGTCACATTTGCAGCTGCTTCTCATTTAATACTACATTTGAATATAAATATTTAGTTTTCATTTTATTTTTTCATGTCAACTGCACAGGTTTTGCCACATGAATACAATGAAGATCACAAAACTGCATACACGTGAAGGGTTAGTTTGAATACAACAGACAGTACAAAATCAGACCAAAACCTAAGATCTTGTCCTCACTTCACCCATACATGCTTAACCAGCTCAGAGCAGGAGATACTGCATATTAGATGTACTCTCCTACTCACATGCAAGTCACACTAGGGATAGCATGTCAACTGATTCTTCAAAGCAACTTTCCACCTGCATTTCCATGTAGTTAAAAATCTGCCCTCTCGATACTACAGATAGATGCAAGATGCACACACACACAGAGTACGTTTCCAAAATGACCCAGACAACAAAAGATACAATACGTATTTTAACCAAGCCTCTACTAATCTTGATTATGGATGCAATAATGTTCTGTTCTGTATTGAAAAAGGCTGCCAAAATTTGAAGCTCGAATTACCTTGCTTATCAAAACAAACACATAAACACATAAATTCATATAGGTTTTCTCACACTATCTTGAGGAACACCAGACAACAAGCAGATTCTCTGCCAAGGATGTTTAAATGTTCCATATCACAAAAGAGGTTAAAATACATCTATGACACAGACAGGTCCAATGATCTGAAACCTGGCTTACACCATTCACCTTTTTTTAGAGGATGTGGTGACAAAGCTGCTTTCAGGAAAAGCTGAAGTAACAATTCCTTGTTATCTATTCAGGACATTGTTCAGGAGAGCATTTATCAGAACAAGTATGAAGGCTGTGTGAATACATTTATGATTAAAATCATTCTAGACAGACAGGCACCACCCTGCAAGCAAACTATCAGCATGGGTGGTCATTAAGCATGTTTCTAAAAGATGTTTATATTTTGCTACAGACACAGTGCACTTGTTCAACAGATCTCTTTCTTTCACACATTCACTGATCCCCAAAATCATGGGGAACCCTTTCTTAAGACAGCAAACAAAAAGGTTTTCCAATACAACAAGCTACAGGTTTATTTTGCAGATAGACAGCTTCCCTAACGATCCTTCAAACAGTATCCACTTGATTCAACAAAATTTTCTTACCATGAATAACAATTGTTAAGATATGCTTAAAAAAAAAAGGG
>VWZL01003319.1:65965-141790 GCA_013396915.1 Stercorarius parasiticus
TGATAATGAGGTGGGGGGGGGAAGGACAGGAACAGAAATGCAAACCAAGGCTAATTAGATAGCAATGCTAACAACATTATCATGCCTGTAAGCTTTGTTATTCCTCTTGTATGACCTCAGCCAGCATTAAGCATGAGCCCTACAGTAAACAATATTTGTTTTAGCCGTAATGAATCTCAGATAGAAGGCACAAAAGGAAGTGCTATAAAGTAATCCCACCTAGTAACAGTAGTCTTGAGAGAAAAAAATCAGCCCTGCAAATCTCTGGGGAAGGCGAGGGAGTCAGCTGCCAGGGAGGAGAAGGGAAGACGAAGCAAAAATGATTTTGAAGCAGAAAACAGCTCTGAGGCTCAAGGGTGAGGTTTGACAGCACAGGGAAGGCAATGAACCCCCCATGGCTGCCAGGACAAGTGGTTGCATGGTCCCTGGCCACGTACACCACTCTGCCACCCTTCCCTTCCCCTGCCACTGGCCTGAGCCTGCACTCAGACAATCCAGGACCTAACCTGGCAGACAATCATCCCCTTTCTGTTGATTCACCTCCTTTGATCGCCTGGCCACAGCACCAGATGAGTACCAGAATTGGTGCAGCTGAGGGGGAAGAAAAGTGCATTCCCACAAATGCTCAGCACACCTGGATGAAGCAAAGGTCTTAATTTTACACAGCTTCCAATGTTTGGTAAACCCTTTGGATCCAGAACCAATCACCTACTGTCAAATTATCCCCGGAAGCACACTCCGGAAGCTTAACCTTGCTCCTATAATGGTAAAACTCCCACGAACAGCAGCGGAAAAGTTGTTACCATTCTTCGCATTTTACAAGTCTGAAGACCCTCTTATATTGCACCTGATACTTGCATAACTTGAAAAAAAAATTAAAAACTTTATGAACTAAGTATTTTAGATTTTCAAAAAGACACAAAGAAAGCCTCCCATGCAATCAACGTATGTTTAGCTACTAGCAAATTTCCTTTTCTCTAGAAAGCACACAAATAGGTAAGATTATGTTGTGACACTCCAATATCCTCACATGCACTAACCTAGTCCAAGGCACTGTTTTTGCCTCAGTACTCTGAACTACAGATCAGGCGTTTATTAATTGCTTGTAGCTAAACAGATTGGCTTTGAAGTGCAGGACATGCTGGTGAAACTTATTAACCTGAACAGCTCTCTGGGGCATAAAACCACATTTTTGTTTCCAAACGACAGGTTTTATCAGCATCCACGCCTTCTAATATAATGCAACGTGTTCAGATCTGGCACCACCAACCACTTCGGTGAACCTGATTTCACCTACCGAGGGAGAAACCAAACAGCTATTGTCTGCTACCATGCCAACCTTTCCTGACTGCAGGTGGTCTCCTTGGCTTGTGAGAGCAACCTGAAGTCAAAAGCAAATCTTGCAAACACATCGCTGATGGAGGATTGAGATCAGTAAAGAGCCTACATGCAAGGAGCACAGATTTTTAAGCCATCTGGCTCCTCTTCACAGCGCTGTGAGGCTGCAGAGCCCACAGCGCTGGGAAAGTACAGAATGAGCCCTGGGCACTCCACAGGCCTTCACTAACCGCAGCTCGCAGTGGCAGCATCCCAGCTGCACAGCAAGTCGCTCTGCCAGGCAGGCAGCAAAGCAATCTGCAGGGAAGGCACAGACCACACTCTCCGGACAGCAGAGCAGTTTCTCTACAGCATTCCTGCACCATCTGTAACGCTGGGGGGAGCAGCAGGAGAAACCAATTGAAAGGACACATGGTTAACCCAAAACACGCATACGTACAAGTCAAAATGATACACCTGCACTTGTAAACGTGGCTTTTTGCAAAAACATACAAAGGGAAAACATTGCTATCACAGTTGCTGCAGTAAAAAAGACCCCTACAAGCCACAGGAGAACTGACTACGCAGGGTGTCGTGGTTTAACACCAGCCAGCAGTTAGAAACACACAGCTGCTCGCTCCCTCACTCCCCCAAGTTGGGATGGGAAAGAGAAACAGAAGAGTAGATGGGGGGGTGGAGGGGGGAAGACTCGTGGCTTGAGATAAATATAGTTTAATAGGTAAAGCAAAAGCCACACGTGCAAGCAAAGCAAAACAAGGAATTCATTCACTGCTTCCCATGAGCAGGCAGGTATTCAGCCATCTCCAGGAAAGCAGGGCTCCATCACGCGAAACGGTTACTTCGGAAGACAAACGCTATCACTCTCAAGGTGCCACCTTCCTCCTCCTTCCTCCAGCTTTATATACACCGCGCATGACATCAGTTGGGGTCAGTTGTCCCAGCTGTGTCCCCTCCCAACCTCTTGTGCCCTCCCAGCCTGCCTGCTGGCAGGGCAGTATAAGGAGCAGAAAAGGCTTACCAACAACTAAAAGCTCCAGTGTGCTATCAAAAGTATTTCTCATCCCAAATCTAAAACATAGCACTATACCAGCTGCTAAGAAAAAGTTAACTCTATCTCAACTGAAACCGCGACACAGGGGAAACAGCAACACCGATGAAGAGCAAACAAAAGCAGCAAAACTGCATAAAATAAGAGAGAGGTGCAGACAGGTAGTTAATACAAGATTTTTAGGATTTCTTTCAGGTTCAGGAATCGTAGGGTTTGGGGTTTTTGTTTGATTTTTTCTTTTTTAAAGTTCATACAAAAAAGTTAGCATTTTTTAAAAGGAAAAATATGGAATTTGAGCTAACATTTACTGAGACAAGTAAATTTTTGCACTGCTGCCTGTGAGCTTTGGATTAAGTCAATAATAAATCAGATAAAAGAGTGTGCAAAGACTTCGAAACAAGCTACATTTTAAGGATGAGACCATGCCTTCCCTGACTTCAGTGTGGGAATACTTTCATGCATTTAGGTATACATTTAGGTACAAGGAAACTTGGTGCTATTTTTGCACTAAGTTCAAAAACATTTATTTCAAAAACTTAAAATAAAACGGGACTTTTATTTTCTTGTCATGAAATCTTTGTTGATATAATTTGTTTAAAATCTCAAAATATACAGAGCTAAATATGTCCTTAATGACTGGCTTCATAAATTATAGCTACAGATTTTAAAGGCCATTTTGTTATGCAGAATATTGCCTAAGGTTTCATTACTACTGTAAAATAATGTACAGATACTATTTGGCAGCAGAGTCCCTGTAACAGCAGCTTGAGCTGTTCTAGGAAATTCAGGAAGCTGCTGTCAGAGAACAACAAATCTGTGTGAAGGGCAGGCAATTTTCTTAGCAGGTTGCCTAAGACTAGGATTAATTTTCATAGGAGATTAAAAATTACCCCAAAACACATTATTTTTAGCACAGAAGAAGAAAGCTCGCCTCATTTCAATGAAAACATGACAACCACAACAAAAAAGACACAAGAAGGTAGAAGAGAGAAGGAGAAGAAGAGGAAATGAAACACAAAGAAAACTGAAATAGAAAACCAATTTTATAAAAACCTTGTTATCAAACTATCTTTATGGAAAGAGAAGAAATTTGCTTCTAGTGGAGTCCTAACAAGGCACTGCACACCGCAGCAGCTGTGAAAAAAATACATGTTTGGGGATGCTCTTGTTCAAGTTTTCTTCTAGCTTCAGGTAGCCAGTTGGGTGGGTTTAGCAATGAAGGATGATCAGAAACGAGCACCTTATGTCTCCCCTCTCACCAACTTAGCTCTTGAACGTAATAGAGAGAGACTGGAATAATTTCAGCAAATCAAAAGAAAGCTACAGTAGATCCACTTGCCACTGCTTACAACATTAAGTTTCACTTCTGTATTTCATGAAAAACAAAAACAATGTTATACTTTTTGCTTTATGCACGCTAAAACAACGCTGAGGAACCACAGAAATGTACAGATGGGCTCTGCCTCATTCAGCAAGATAAAAATCTTCAAAATTACATGACAAGTGCATTTGTTTTCACATTTGTGTTTATGCTGCTTGCTTGTTTTTGACACACAAGACTTCATCATAGATTACAAATCCAATCCACCAGTCTCAAAGTCCACAGGAGCCTTCTAAAATAATTTCTCTGGGTACTATTTGAGGTCCTCTGTGGGCACCAGTGTTTAACCAGCAGTTAGCATGTAGCCAAGTCCCCTGTGGATGGTTTCACAAGTGCACTTAACCCATTCGAGTCCACTCCTCTCCTTTCTAAGGCAACACCGAAGTTATTACACTGAAACAATGCCCCACCACCAGGCACTCTCCTGCTTCTGCCCCAATGTCAACCCAGCAGCCCAGCTCACAAGAGAAGACAGCAGCTCCAGCCTGCCACCGGCCTCACTGCAGGTTTGAAAACAAATCAAACTCTTTCCATGAACTTCTACTCTTGCTTTCTTCAGCTGACACTGAACGATCCTGGCAATTTAAGCACTTTACATCAAAATGCTCAGTAAACAATGGTTGTACTGTCATGTTCCTGCGTGGGCCCCTGGAGGTAATAGAACATTCTTTAAAGATTTTACATGCTTTTCTAACTTTGAGATGGATTATTTTGTTCAACCTAAAAACAAATGCATGGGCCTCCTTCTTGTGTTCAAACAGCGTAAGAAAAAAAAAAAATATCGCTATTTTGTCTTCCTTTGTCTGAAGGAGCAAAAGGTTTTGTGTTCTGGGGGAATGGGCTGTTGATACATTTTAATAAAGGATTCTTTAACAATCTTAAGTTGCTGAAAGCAATTCATGCATCTCTTCTTAGCCTTCATCTAATAATAATATAATTGAAATCCAGACAAACTAAACATGAAAATTAAGTGCAGCAGCATCTGCATAGAGCCATGTAGACCAGAACTCCAACCAAGGCTGATGATTTCACTAGTAAATTGCTCTACATAAAGAGCCTTTGCACAAAAGCACCTCCCCATTGTAACTACCATCTGTATAGTACCTGTCAATAATCTGATTTTGACGCCTTGATGCTGCAAAACTTTCTCACCTACTGTCCCCTTCAAGTCTCTCCAGTAAATATTTTTTAATTAATATAAATTCTGTTCCCTTAGATCTGAGCTGAGCATAGCTACTTTTTTTTTTTTAAATAAAATTTGTGCACTAAGATAACTTGTTAACAATATGAGTAAAAAGGATGCGCTTTGGTTCTCAAATCAACTGCTTTAACCAAAAAAATCTAGCAACATTTGAAAACCTACACATGCTTCCCAAACTTCCACTCTTTCCCATCCCATTCTTGACTACTACTGTATATCTTACGGACCCTCAGTGACAGTATCACAAAACCCTGGGTATTCATATTGGAAGTAACTTGGAACCACATAGGAAGTACAGTCTTCAAGTAGGCTGACTTCTGATCTCAACCATAAGTTTGGCACTAGTATGGTTTCCCTTCCATGGAAACAGTAATGTAATAGACATTATATTATTACAGCTAGTATATTTCATTTCCAAATCCCCTAATGTGAGCTTGAGAAATTGTTTGACGACAAATCCTGATCTTCATTTGAGTTCAACAAAAAGGTAATAGAACAGTAACTACATTTGTTGAGACCATAAAGAAAACTGGGGGTTTTAGTGGTGAGAGGTGTCCTGTGGTTCCGGGGATCACTTCAGATAATTAACTGCTGCTATCTCTCAGAAGATTTTCCCCTTTCCTAACATCACTTTCCCCTTGGAAAACAAGATGAGTTAGATTTATGATGGCAGCGGTGACACTTGGTGCACTTCCCCTTAACGACTCAGTAACAAGACTTGGAGATGCAGGCTCTTGCACTGTTTTAATACTTAACAGGACTGCTTTTCTGAACCAAGTCCTTTTATTTGTCCATCTATTTTGAAGAGCAGTACCCCATGCCACCTCTCTGCATTGCCACCACTGCAAATAAAAATTTAGAAAACAAAGGAATTGAAGAGGCAGGCTAGAGCCTGGAGCAGCATCACCAGTTCCAGGCCAGCACCCAGCACAGCTCTGTGCTGTTGCCTGGGACAGACCACACAACTTGGAGGGGAGCTGGAAGGCATCAGCCACCTGCACTGGTGCATCAACAGAGAAGGCAAGTGGGACAAAGCAAATAAAGGGATGCTTGTTAGTGAGTCCAAGGATAGTATTCCCAAAGGAAAAGAAGCAGCAAAGGTGTGCGTTTAGAAGACATGAGTTTTATCTCTCTCCTTCAGAAAGAAAACTTTTTAACTGAGAAAGAGCCTAGGTGCTATTTTTGAACCTTAATAGAAATTTAAGAAATATTTTTAAACGCTTCCAAACCAAGGAATTTTACCTATGGGTAAAAAAATAGCAGGGTATCCTTTTGCTTGTAGGGGCAACCTTCGCCATTGTTTTACAACTGACCTAAATGCAAACAGATTACTTCTAGATTTGATGTTTTGGGGTTGGGACAGCAAAGTGCCTTACTATTAAGTCATGTATACACAGATAAAATCTGTCCTCCCCGAGATGAGTATTGAACAAGTGTCTTAGAAAGCTCCCCTATCTTGTCATAGAAGACTGGAAGCCACAGCAAGTCCTGTCCACCAGTTACCTTGTCACCCTTTCTAGTATATAAAACTATCGGTTGAAGTAGCATAACTTAAACTTTCAGCTGTAAAAGCAGTGTCCAAGGCTGACAAGGCCTGCTCCTAGGACACTATAATTATTACTCAACTGAACAAGCACATAGACACTTTCATCCTCTCCTCAGCAGACACCTTTGTGCACTCAGCGCAAAGCCTGCAGCACACTCAGCTTGTTTACCAGGTGGATAAAGAGGCCAGGGCTGGACACAGCCTTCTAGGACCTGCTTTGCTCATGCTGTGCCCTAAAACAACTGGTCTACAATTAATATTTAAAATCTGTATGTAGAAGATACTTACCTGTTATGATTCAAAACATAATCTTCCTTAAAAGACATTGTTATCATCCCCTAAACTCTGCATTAAAGACTGCAGACGGTGTTTCTCAAGCTCCAGAAATTCTTTACAGCCAGGCTTATGCGCTGCAAAGCTGTCACATACAATTTTTATCTGCAGCTAAGTGAAGTGGGAGGTACTGAGCTTACGTATCTGGCTAGCATTTGAGAAGTGATCCCTCCCAGCCAGGTGTATTAGGAAGGCTACAGGCCATCAGCCCCCCAAACTCACGTAGCTGTCAGAAAACAAAGTGATGCTAAGAGAACAGGAGAGGGTCAGTTCGCTGCTTCTTTCTTTGTCTAATTTGAAGGGAAGAAGTGGCTTTTTTGCTCATTTAACATACTGTCTGAATGGCTTATAGTTAAAGTCCAACCAAGGGGAGATGGTTACAAGAATTACCAAGACACTAGCCACCTCTGCCTAAGGAAAAGCTTTTCTGCATCTTTCTCTGAAGCAGCTTTTGGGGACAACAAACTGGAGAAGACTTAATTACTTGTGGCTCTCATTTTCAGATTTTCTGTATTACTGTTTCACTGCCTATGCTTTCCTTCGTACATAATTGTTCATATGATGGCAATATCTGCGCAAAAAGTCCACATGGACCAGTGGCAAAATACTCAAACCATTTAAAATACTTTAAGGATGTGAGCAGGCAGGTTAATAATTTGTAGTCATACAATGGATCGGACTCAACACCTTTGTGTACTGCAATTTGTTCTTTATGTCCTCTCAGGCAAGGTCTCTACAACAGGATAGTTTCACATGCAATCCCCTGCATGTGAACATGCAACCTCCTGCAAGCTGGACAACAAGCGTTTCCTACAGAAAGGGACCACAGAAGGCTATGGGCTATAGGACTCCGAGGAAAGGGCAGGACATACCCAAGGGATTACTGCTACCATAGCAAACAGAAAAATAAATACCACACTGCTTCTCTTCTTGCTTTCATTATGGAAACATGCATAGTATTACTGTGGTAACATGAATGTCGTATTAGCAGAGAGGGGACGGAACAGAGCTGACCCTGCTCTGCAGTACAGCAAACCAAGGGGGCAAGGGAAGTCAGCCTGTCCTCTGAATCGGTAAAGCACAGGTAGTATTCTTTCAGCACATCCAGCCAAGGATTAACAAAGCAAAACTGCAAACAGACAAGCAACATGACAGCCAAGAGCACCTTTAGTAAAATGCTTGCTTCAAGTGAGAACATTCAGGCTGAAAATATAGCACCTTTCACCTTTAGCGAACAGATGGCGTCCAACCAAGTCTGAATTACAACTTACTCTGAACAGCAATGAGCTGACAGGCTGATGAAAGAAACCAAAATACTCCCTGTATAAGGAGGAGTAAGTTGGCAGGATCCAAATATGACATGACTTTGTCTCCTGCTACATGAATTCACCCTCCATCTTCCAAAACCTACAGCGTTCATCATAAGCCACTGCTATTCAAAATGCAATGTGCATAACACATGTTTAAAAAAAAAAACAAACAAAAAACTAGTGTACTTATGTCATCTTAAAAATAAAATACTACAAGCTTTAAAAGAAATATATATCACAGTGTTAATAAGGAATCATTCCACACATTGTTTATTTTACAATAGACATTTAAAATGTGCAGTCACCCTGCCAGTATTTTCATTCTAGAGACACGCAAAAATACTTGTAAACGCATGCAGCAGCTAGCCTTAAAAATCGTGGTAAAGCACTCACTCAAAATTTTCTCTGTTTCTGTGGGTTTGAACTCTAAAGTTTAGGAATTTCTCCCTTTGGGGGTGCTTTTTTTATTGAATTCAATAATGCATTAAAACAAATATTTGAATTTAGGCTCTGATTCAAGAGGAGTAAGTTCTCTCAAAATTCTGCTAATACAGAAACGATTTTCTCAAGATCCCAAGAAAATGTAAGTATTTCTATGTTGTCGCTATTCTATCTAAATTCAAGCAGTGAAAGAGGAAAAGAGATCCGAAAACTTTTTTTTTTAATGGACACATTTTTCTTTTGACTTAATGAGGCTAAATATTTCTGACTATGGCATAATCTAAACTATACAGCAGTGTATTGAATAGCAATACTTACTATTTATCTTGAAAGGAAGGTGCACAACTGGCTAAGTTATGTAAACTGGCATTTCTGTAAGTAACAGGAGTTTAGGTGAAGTTTGATTATTATTTTTTTTTTACTAATATCAAACGTGACTAACTGGTTAAAAATTAGTCCACAAGGCCAGTACTATTGAGCTCTATTTCCTTAGCAGTCAAGGCAAACATCACACTTGTTTCTTCCTCCTTTGATTCAAGGAAAGCTCCATCTTAAGCATTGTCAGAACAGCCAAAGTGATTAGATTCATTTTCCCAGAGAAGCAAGACACATAGAAAGCAGTAATGCCTTTTATTAGATGAAGGTAGCTGCGGGGAAGGGAGGAGGTAGAGGACACTTTCCAGCACCAAGCCCTTGCCGGGTTTGAAACAAACATGTCATGTCCATGGCAGTTGCAGTTTGTTTTCCGTGTGGTTGGGTATATGCAAAGGCAGCTGGGCTGACAGCAGAGCCTCTCTGGGAAACGCACCCAGACCTTTTGCTCGGAGCAGGATGGACTGCCAAGATTGTGCCTTAAACTATTTGCTACATCTGACTGCATGCAAAAAGAGCACCTCAATGCCTACTGACATTTATGAACTGTTTGACCAACTGAACAATTTGGCAAGAAAATGTAACATCGCTAACACAGTTTAGAAAGAAAAATTAGCGTGTTGAAAAGCAGGAGATCAAAAAGGTAAGAATATCAACTTTTCCAACTGGGAATTAAAATATTCTGCTGCTTAAAACAATCACTAATTTATTGTGTAAGTAATAAATGCTCATCATTATGATGATGAAAACTGGCAGCTTAGGAGGGAGGGAGGTATTAAAGACAATTCAAACAGCAACATTGTTAGATATCAGTGAAAAAGAAAAATGAGACATGAAACTTCAAAGCACAGAATAACCACACAAGGAAACCAGTAGGAGGCATAACTGATAGAAAATAGACTATGCTGAGTGGTACGCCAGGGCAAGAATACCACTACTTTCTAAATGTCATTTCAAAAATTAACATATCGATATAGCCAAGCTTTGAAAACAGTACAGCACATCAGCCAGGGACGTTGAAATTCATGATTGGTGTATCACTGTTTAGAACCAGCCATGAGCTTCAGAAGCAGTCAGTGCTGCAGAGTGCAGAGGTCATATCCACACACACAGGGCTGCTTGCAGAGAGCTGGACTCCCACTCTGCGCCCATCCCTGCCCAGGATTCCAGAGTTATGCTCTAGCCAATATCACTGCCCCTAACATGGTTACACGCTGCCTTCTTCAGTGAACTCTGGCAATCTCACGTCCTACCAGGTAACACTGGGAATCACTTCTGCAATACAGGACTATACCAGCTGCCCTCTCAAGTTACTCATCATCAAAACAGCAGGAAAACTTTTCTCCCCCTAATATTCATGCTCATTGAAAACCAGAGAGCTGTCAATACTTTATTGTAGCAACTTCTTGCTGCAGGACCTGTATGAGGTAAGAGCACTGCGATCACAACAGAGCCCAAGAAGCAAGAACAGTACCACCAGGCTCACTGTAACATGCATCACTGTGCTGATGTAGACAATGCCTATGGAGCATCCTTAAGCTGCAAAATCCCACTTCCACTCTGGTTCACTGGTACCCAAGTAAAAATCCCATGAAGCTTACTTCATAATAAAATACAAAGCGTGTGTTAACCATTTCCCTTCACTCAATGCAAAGAATCAGCTCAAAGACCAGAAGGTGCTCAAATTAGCATTAGGAGAGTATCAATGTGATGTCTAATGTATTAAGACAAATCTGTGCTTTATTCCTGAAAATACATCTCTTGAACAAGACAGCAGAGGTATACTGCCAAAACAATTCAGAGGCTTGAAACAGGCAGATGCCCTCTCAGAGTAAACATCTCCAGTGGCATTCAGGACCACTAGAAGAATGACCCCCAGCCTGGCACTTAGCTATGAAATGCTGCTTGACTGGGGAGAATCGCAACTATACACAGGTGGTTTAAGGCTTTCCTTCTGTATAAGCTCTTTCATCCTTCAATAACTAGAGAAGTTAACTCAATTTACATGAGGCAGCCTGCAATCACAAGACTCACTGAAAAGAGCTCCCTCTCCCCGCCAGCCACATCCTTCAGCGACTTGCTCCCAGACAGACACAAAAACCGGACCCAGGCAAGGTTCCCCCAGACTTTACAGGTCTCGACCACCTGCCTGGGTTTCACCTCCTCCCACTGAAGCCAGTTCCTGACATTGCCCTGTCAGAAGCGGCTTAGTGCCGAACTACATCTGTATGGTACACTTACCTCCGTGAACATGTCTTACTGCCTTCCTACATGGCAGGGGAGATTTCCTGTTTTCATACATTCCCTTGTTAGCCCTAATCAGTGTCAATAGGTTATGGTGTCTTTTGTGATGGCGGTGTCAGCCCTGACAGGAAAGAACTTTTAATCTCTTCCCTCACACCGAGTCATGAGAAACTGTGAGCGCTCCCAGGCATAACTCCCTTGGCTCCTCTCCGAAAAACGCTCTCTCAAGTACACGGTTGCTTAGCAATATTTGCCTTCCCCCTGTACGGTTCGAATTGGCAACACCTGTCCGTTTGGCACTTTCCACTTGTGCAAGAAACAGTGCAGAGAGTTTCAAAAATCTACAAACAGGTTGGTAGAGAGTATTTTGCGTGAGCTATTAGAGCTGCTTTGGCACTTTATTGCTGGTTTATTTCCAGCCTGGATAAAACATGTAGCTTCTTCCAAAGGAGAGGCACACAAGGGAAAAACAGTCTTCCACATCCAGTGGGACTCACCTATTAAATCAAATACAACAAGTAGCTTTTTCTGTTTACATAATTACACCTGCATGCTATGGCTTGGTTTAGGAAAAAAAAAAAAAAAAGAAAAAACAACAAACCAAAACACTGCACTGCCATATAATTCTCCCCTGTCCACTGGGATTGACTTCAGTTTCTCCTAAGATACTGCATGCAAGTCAAGTAAGAGAAAACAAAAGAAACCCAAATCTGTTTAGGTATTTAAAAATGCAAAAGCTGTATACAATCCTGACCTCATAAGCAGTATTGCTCTGTCAAACCCCCAAACTGATGTGCCTATAAAACCGCCCCAAGGAACAGTGATCAGGGTCACCATCTCTGGATGTATCTGCAATACAGCTGCCACAGCAAATGAGGGGAAAAAAGAAATGAAATTAATGTAAGAGCATAAAAGGCACCAACTGCTTTCACTCTGAGAGCCAAAAGAGGGCCATGGAGAAGACTCAAGTAAAAGGATACATCTTTGGGCACAACGGTATTCCTAAAAGCAGCAGAGGATCCTGTAGCTAACCTTCCTCTGTCTGCAATTCATTCCAGCTCACACTTACCACAACGCCGAAGGATTACAAGAAAGGCCTTGGACCATACAGCTTTGGATATTTACATGCAAGTTATTAGGGATGTTTACTGGGAATGATGTAGCTCAGTTTCAGCCCTTATAGTGAAGTAGAGGTTTTGTGGGTTTTTTGTTTGTTTATTTTTTGGTTGTGTGTTTTACTGAAAAAATGTTTATACAAAACAGAGTCAGAAAAATAAAAAGGAGTTGATCAGACCAAGTGCTATTACAACAAGCCTGAGTATTAAAGTATCATTATCTATACGTGTGAAGAATCTGTAAAAATAAATTGTTTTCTCAAGTGATTTTAAAAAAAAAAAGTAATTAAAATCCCCAGTCCTCCTAGAAACACATACATGTTTTCCAACATGCCAACCGCTATGCCCAGTAAGAAGACAGTGATAGAATCAAAGTTCAGTCTTTTCTAAGCAAATGACTCGTGTTGTGTTTAAGAGCAAGTGCCATCACAGATCTAGGCATTTTATGCCACAGTATAAACCCTAATGACAAACTCCATCCTGGTTGTTAAGAGATGCTTATAATGGGAAGGCTGATAGTGGATGAGGCTTTGAGCAGCCTGGTTTAGTGGGAGGTGTCCCTGCCCATGGCAGAGGGGTTGGAACTAGATGATCTTTAAGGTCCCTTCCAACCCAAACCATTCTATGATTCTATGTCTAGCTCGCCGTACATTGTGAAAAGTTGACGTATACTTTAATCTGTGGAAAAATAACTTCAGGAGGTGCCACCATGCTCAACCCCCCTCATCTTGCACACTGCACCCTTCCCACTGCTCCCTGGCTTGGCCCAGCAGGAAAAGGGGGTAGGAGAGAAAACACTGGGAAAACCCAATGCAACATAAATCATAGAATCATAGAATGCAGGAGGAGAGGAGGGAAAGAGGTGAAGGAATTGTGATTTACAGTCTCCAACAAGCTGTTCATCCTTTTTTCGCCTGTTTCATTTTACTTTAATAGAGGGTAAGATACTGCAGCTTCAAGGCTCCATTGAAGCATGCAGTTTTCCATAAAGGTTTCCAAAATATGTCCCAACCAATGCAGTCTGGGTTGTAGAGGACTAATGGATTAAGTGAGCCATGTCCAGGACAGAAAAATCTTCTACTTCAAACTCCAAAGGAATTCTTAAATAAGTCATAAATAATTTTTAAACAAACCTTAGACTTATCTCACATTTAAACAGAGATCAGGTCAGAAATAAAGCTAGTCCTCGGCCTTCCATTTTAACAAGCTTATTGCCTGAGGGTGAAAGAAAATTGTCTGTCACTGCTGCCTAACATCAAGGCAACATGTATTTTCAGAAGACCATGGGCTTGTGGTTTAGGGTTGTTTTTTTTTCCCAGAATTACACCTAAATGAAAAAAACAAGACAAAATCAAAAAAAACCCAAAACAAACACAAACCAAACTTTTTATACCTCTTACAATCAATGACCTTACAACTGCAGGACAATGGAGTCTGGAGACCAGGCAGAGAAACAGTTGAGACCATCACAGTCACCTGCTCCTTCGAGATAAATGTCTGGCTTTACTTTTGAAACTAGCAGCGATAAGCTGTCAGTGGCTGTTTTGTTTTGAGCTCATTAACATGCATGTCGCCCGCCACCTCTCCCTGCCTTCAGTGCTTGCTTTGAAGTTGCCTTGTTGGAAGGTTTGTCTGTCATCTGCTCTTAACCTTCTCCTCAGGCTTTCCAGATCACTTTTCTTGTTTATTATTTATAATATTGGGCAGTAACAATCATTATATTAGCAAGCATGAAATACCTCTTGTAATGTTTCTGTTGCTAATCACAACCTCCTTGAATTTCATTCATGATGTGCACCCACAAGCAAGGAATTCAAGTTCTATTTTCATTTGCTATTTCTTCCCCACAACAATTCCCTCTTTGAGATACCACTACATGAGTACACATTACTCTGTTCTGACAGCAGTTTTGCATAGCAGCAGTCACCACTGGGGACCCATATGAACAATAACCAAAGATAAGGTTGACACAAAGTTTTCTTGTTTCCACACAGATTTTTTTAGCAGGAGTGTCAGATAAACACTACAAAGTACTACTATCCACACAAGGTTTGAAAACAACCACTCAGCTTAACAAAACAGTTAAAACCAACCAACCAATATCTCCCTAACATGCCACCCTAGCAACTGGTAGTTCATTTCCTCCCTTGCAAGCTTACTATCCCAAACGAGCTGCTTCGCAAACCAGTAATGCTGATGCAACTGCAGTGCTCACCTGACAGTCAGGGAATGCTGTTTCCATTCCCAAGCTACCTTTTTTTCAAAAAAAAAAAAAAAAAAAAAGTAAGTATTTTTCTGCAGTCCGCTGCCTTCATTGAATTTTGCTTTCCTTTAGTTGCTATGGAAGCAGCTACACTTTATATGCAAAGACACAAGCTGCCTCTGTATTTAAAAGATTTGTGCAGAAAACTTAATTAGTTCAAAAAAAAAAAAATTAGGAATAATAGTTCCCAATTCTCCTAAGCCAGTTCTAGAGAAACAGTAACATTTGTCATCAACCCAACTAAGATTAGACTCCTTGCTGTTCAGAAGTAAATAAAGTTGGCTATCATACAACCACCTGCAAGGTGCAGTTTGATGCTTGGCTTCAAATGCAAAATACTGCTCAGGGTCAGGTAATTCATGATGGTCTCCAGGCTGGGTCCTTCTGCCAAAATTTAGCTTTTGCTAAGCAGCTCTGGCAAGGACTTTACCATCATCCCTGGGGGGAGCAGCACAGGCTTAAGTATAAGACAGGGATGGTTAAGCCTTCAAGGAAGAAGATGGCACTCTTCTGGAAGAGCCAAAAAACTTATATTTCAGAGGAAGGAAAATGCCCAGCACACAACTCACAGCACTATGGTTTTACTCCTCTTTTGAGTTATGCCAATATAACTGTTACAATCAGTGAAACTGAAACAATGATACTTCTCAAGACACATAATTCCAGGTTCCCAGAAAGATACACTATCACTTATTAGACAAAGCACTTTAGCAGAAAAAAACAAGTCAGGCCTTCAGGTGTACACGCTTTTCTGAAGGACTAAAATAGAGACCACAAACTTCAAGCTAAGCACAGCTCGCGGACAAGCTCTGAAAGTTTGATTTGGTTTTGTTTAGCAATTATAGCACAAAGAAAGCATACTCATGTGAAACTCCTGCAAGACAGAGCAGACTCTTAAACAATCTGTTTTCAGCCGCCTTCAGATGATGCTTCCCTTCCTTTCATCCCTGGGACTCATGGGCAGCAGCAAAGCCCACAAACTCCATGCTGTCCCTCAAACCACAGCTACCTGCAGTAGCAGTAACTGCAGTCCCAGTGGCACACAATACCTTCCCCTCGCTCTCTCTAGCACATACAAACTCACACAGCCAGCACTAGACAATCATGGCTTGAAAGAGAGTTAGGAAACCTTAGGGATCCAATAAAACCATCTCACTGACATTTTCCACGCTTGCTCACAAGCCAGCCACTCACTCCTGCTGCCCTGCATTTCAAGAATATCAACCTGACAATGTCAAGTGCTCAGGAGAAACGTGAGAGTTTGTGTCATATAGATGTTTTGACATCTGCTATGTTAGACAGATGGAGCTTCACAGAGCAGCTTACAGTAGTTGGGGGTTTTTTTGTCCCTCTTTTTAAAACGCAGCACTCTTTACAGTTGCCAAAGAGAAAGGCAATGGTCTAAATGCTGTGCTGATGGCTGATCACAACGCCTTCATAGGAAGAACAACCACCTAAAAAAACTCAACCAAAAAACTTCCCAGTGATTAATAAGCTTTGGCAGCTTGTTTAAGCCTGATTTTCTCACTGACTTCTGAGTCATCTGGAAAGATGCGACACAGTTTATAGAAATTCTTGCCTGACCTTATTTATCCTGCTCTTGGACTATGCAGGATTCGCAAATCCCCATTTAACCACTCTTTCTTAGTCTCCCACTACTTTGCGAAGTGATAGATTGAGCAACCAAATTTGGACAAATGTTCTGCAATGGTGACAGAGACACTCTATGGAGAGAAGTTGGGTTTGGCATAAGCCAAAGAGTTAAATCCATCCATAGTTGATGGGAGAAGCTGGCAAGGACTCAAGCGCTCTCTTAGAAACACTGTTTCTTCGCACCCCTCCTACCCCTCTCCATGACACACTCTAGGCAGATGCAGGATCCTGTTCCTTTCTTTACACTGATTGGGCTTCCAAGCCGCAAGAACAAACACTACCCGTTTCTGGTGGCCTGATGGCTGAATGCAACACTATGCATTTTTTTTTTTTTTTTTAAGCAATTCCCCTATTATTTGGTATTTTGCATAGAAGCCAAATGAACAAGCAAGGATCTCAAACTTGAGAAGTCTTGCAGCTGAGAGCTGCAAGCATCTCCAAGCATCAAACAGGAAGATTAACAAGACTACCTCTAATTTATGACTTCTGCAGTCTGACACATTTAACTTTGAACAGCAGAGTCTGGTTAAAATGAAGTAATAATACAAGATGTCCTTACGGCTTTTGAACTAACCACCTGCTCCTTGCCCCACGTACCCTCACCCTCCAGCTCTTCTGCTCTTTGTTCTGGAGACTGTAAGCAAACATTAAAAAAAACAGTAGTAACAATTGTCATTTGTGTTTGATCTGCTTCTTTAGCAGTCACACACCAACAAAAAGACAAATTTACACAATGCTTGTGGTGAAGTAAGGAAACCCTTCTCCAATCACGTAAGGCACTTCTGACTATAAAGAGGGCAGCACAGAAGACAGAAGTTAACACCTTGTTACCTCTCTTGGTGCAAAGGGGGGGGGGCAAAAAAAAAGAATCAGAAACAGAAATACAAAGAGAAGAGAGAAAAAAAGCACAATCTCCCTTCTATTCAGTAAATAATAAATACATATAAGGTTGGTAGAAAGACAAGTACAGTATCTTAATGCTAAATATTCTGTATTCATTAGTTAACACCAAATGACAGCGCTATATATATTTTTAAAGATTTTCATTTTTAAAGGATGCAGGATAAAGCAATATATTTATTTCTAGTTTACAGGCTTCACCTGTCTTACCTCTCCTGCCAGTAGAAAAGCTCAGTTGCCATGGAGAAGTCAGTGAAAAATTATTTATCTAGAATGGACTTTTTATTTTTGTCATTCAAACTTCTTTCCAGGTATTTAGTCATTACTACATACTCTGCAACAATCATGTCTTAACTGGTGGCCATTCAGAAATGTTTAATGAGGTGAACAAAACTTGATGACGGCAATCCCACTTTGAACACAGAGATTTTTGTGCATACCGTGTGCTTCAAGGATAATACAGTGTTTTACCAAAAAGACTTAACACATCTGGGCACCTTCATTGTTTCTTGTTGTTTTTTAAATTGGTTGCTTCCCTATTTGCTTCACAGTTTGCAGGTGAAAGAGGAGAGTCCGATGAGGTCTCATCACATGAGATAAAAGGAGCAACTCCCTAATGTTTATGAAACTGCCAGGAAACCAAAGCCAAATCTTCAGTGAGCATCAAGTGCTATACATTCCTCCAGACACTATACCTTCAATAATGCTTGAAGCTTTATACCTCTCCTATGAGGACAGACTGAGAGAGCTGGGGTTGTTCAGTCTGGAGAAAAGAAGGCTCCAAGGAGACCTTATAGTGGCCTACCAGTATCTTAAGGGGGCCTACAAGAAAGCTGGTGAGGGACTTTTTAGGATGTCAGTTAATGGTAGGACTAGAAGGAATGGATTAAAACTAGAGATGGGACGATTCAGACTGGATGTTAGGAAGAAGTTCTTCACTGTGAGGGTGGTGAGACACTGGAACAGGTTGCCCAGATAGGTGGTGGAAGCCCCACCCCTGGAAGTTTTTAAGGCCAGGCTGGATGGGGCTCTGAGCAACCTGATCTAGTGGGAGATGTCCCTGCCCATGGCAGGGGGGTTGGAACTAGATGATCTTTAAGGTCCCTTCCAACCCTGACAATTCTATCATTCTATGATTTATCAACATTCTCTCTCAAACCAGCCTTACTGCTTCTTGGACCTGCCATCAAGCCAATTCCCTTTAAGACATCACAGTCTCTGCCAATGGAGGTAATACAAGGGTCTCTGTTGGTGCTGTGGCTCTCCTAAAGACATGAAAAGAGAGAATGGCTTTAAAAGCATCTTTGTTTAGGTGCTGGGGGAAGAGGTAAAAGCTGGCACACTAACAGAAGGGACACATCTAAGTTTCACATATACTATATTTTTAGGTCTTCTCAGAATAAATTTGGAAAGAGGATGGGGATGCCGTTTGAAAGTGAAGTTTTTTATTTGGGGAAGAGCTGTTCAGTTTTTTTATGTGAAAGCAAAGTGAGTCACTGCACAGTTATCCACTACCCACACTCTACAGTGAATTCAGACTGGAAGGCTTAACTTGTCAGTGTTGCTATGAACAGAAGCTGTCAATAAATGACCAAACAGCTGCAGGTGACATATGCCTTAGAAATTCAATTAGCCAGAAAACATGTGGTAGAAGAAACAGCTTTCCTAAATGGAGAGGTCAAGGGAGATCACAGGAAAAACTATACTAGGTTCAGTATAACTGGGGCCGAACAGTTTAAGCAAAATTTGTAAAACCATGCTCCCAGTTTCTGGGATGAAGAGAGAAGAACAGCAGTATCTGCTAATCTAGACCTATTCACTGTCAGGGTCATGAGAGGGCAGGATCCTGCCCCCAACTCTTGTTTCATCAAAAACAAAAGGGAGGGCCAACCTTTCAGCTGAAGGACTCCCTGATTAGCCTTCCCAAGATCCTCTCTTTGGGTGAATTTTTCACCTCCATGCAACATACCTCCCTGGAAGTTTCCTAAAAGCAAACCAGCCCAGCCCTGTTCCCTAATCACCTCTCTCGTACTGTGCATACAGCACACAGGGAATATATCCAGGTGTGCAACCACACTGTTTCCTCCTCTTCGCTCTCCAGGCTTTAGCACTGAAAGACTATCACTGAAACCAAACAGAAGTAAATATGATAATGACAAGCCTGAAACAAGCAGAAAATGAAGTCATGGATTTTTTCACTAGAGCTTACAGAGCCATTATCCAAATCACCTATGCACAAAAACTGTCAGAGGTCACAGCCTAAAAAGATACCTACCTCAAATGAGAATCATTCAGCGTGTTCACAAAAGGTTTCATCTATCAGCTTCAAAATGGACTAAGCATATAATTAAAACTAGGGTATTGGTTTGTGCAAAACCATTTATTTCATTATCTTCAATTCCCTTTTTATTATGTTCTTACTCTGCCACAGATTTAACAGCACTCCTGCACCAGCATGGGTAATGCCACTTGTGCTCCGGCAGCTGTAGGATTTTTATGGGCATTTGGATTCGGAGTCACATGCTCAATGGAAAAGTGAGAAAGAAGTTTCATTCAGCATGCAGCACCATAGCTAATGCTGCCCTATCTAAAATTATATTAAACCAGAGATAAACAAGATGACATAAAAAAGCACAAGGATGGGAAAAGAGATAAGATGAAAATAGAAATGGGACCACAAGAGAACAAGGAAGTCTTATTTCTGAAAACTAAGCATGCCCTCAAATAAAAAAAAATTTAAAAAAAAAGCAAAGAGGCAAAGAATTTTAAGCTCAGAAATGCCCTTTATCTTTTTGGCAATGGATAATGAAGAATGGGTAATGCAGAAGGTAAGACTCTGCACTGCTTTAGTTTATACCCCAGGAGTAAAATATCTGGTCAAGCAAATAATGAAATGCAGACCACAGTGCATTTCCTATTTTGAGGTATGACGTGCAATGCCAAACTTATTTTGAGGCAAATAAAGTCTTTTCACATGAAAGTATTTCCATAACTTCTCAACAATGTCATTTTGCCAGTTTCCTCTCATTTTGCACAAGAAATTACCTACAGTGTTTGCAGCTAATCAATAGCCTTTTACATGAAAAGGAGACCACACCCACACTCTCTCTTTGGGCCCAGACTGCCTTCTGCTGAAGAATAATCATATAGCACCCTTCCACTTGTTTTGCTCATAGTTGGGACAAGAAAGAGAAGAAAGAGGGTATCTCTTTGCTTGAATGCAACGTTTTACAGAATTTTTAGGATCTTAAACCTTCAGAACTTGCTCAAAAGGCATTTGATGAAGCAGGAGACAGAATGGTGTCATGCTTCCCGAGGAATCTAGGTTAAATCCATCTGGCAGAAATCTACAGGATGGCTTTTGTTCACATTAATACTTTTCTGAGGGTCTACAGTGAGCTCTTACAAACTTACTTAGGAGAACCCTATGGTGTTCACAGTCACCCATCACAAAGCCCTCAAACCTTCAACCTACCAGGTGACTACAGAACTCAGTGCACAGTCAGCCGTCCCAATATTCAGTGAGGATTTGCGGCCTCTACCCACCAGCACTCAGACTGAGTACTGACACACTGCATGTACTAACTGCAGGTGCATCACCACCTGACCTCAGAATGTCGCTTCCCCCCCTCTCCTTTTCAACAATCTTTACAGGCAAAACAAAACTCATAGTAACAGAAGCAGTCTCTCTAACCATAAAACCTGCTGCAGCCTCACTGAGAAAACCACAGAATCATGGCAAGCGTTGTATTTTCACCATCCAAACAGATATCTCACCCAGGTCAGCAAAAGCCAACTTCAAAATGTACCTTCTAAACAGAGTAATACACGCGCAGCCATCATTGCTTCTGTTAGTTCTGCCCTTCAATGACCTGTTCGCTCACAGCTGAACTCACCCTGCTGGCAACAGAGCCGCCCAACAATTGCACTCACCTCTATGGGCTCAGAAGGGATTTCCAATTTGGATAGTTTTGCTTTGGCAGTCGCCTTGAGATCTGAGATTTTTTCATAGGGTTCTCTGTGGTATTCCTCTAGGAGAGGTTTGAGCTCCGGTGATTCAACTGGTGCTTGATCTTGGCCATCCATTGGTCTGACATAGGCAGTTGGTTTCTGCTGCATTGCGCTGTTTTTTGATGGCAAAGGTGGGGGAAAAGTCTGAGACGAAGGTTGGGTGGTGCTGGTCAGGTTAATGGCTGAGCTTTCCCGACTTTCCTTCTCCTGTGATCCTGTCACTAGGTCCTGAGATGATTTTGTTTGATTGTAAGTCACTCCATGGCTTTTGCTGCTATTCTGTGACCTGGAATTGACATGCTGGCTGGAATGTAGAGGTGACAGGGGCGTCACTGGAGAAGACAAAGATGACAACAATGGAGAAAGTGCCAAAAGGGAGGCCTGAAGTTCATTAGCACGACCTTCACCAACTGCACGCCTGTCATTTCTCTTGTGGTGAAAACCTATGTGACTTTCCTGACCACCACGATTGTGTTCTTGACCATGGCTCCAACCGTTGGATAAGCTGTGACTCTTGGTATGCAAACCTGAAGCTGGTTCTTTTCTTGACTGTGACTTTTGGTAGTGTATGGAGTGGCTTGCAGGGGGAGGAGCTACAACTGTAGGTACCATGGATGGATGGCAGGTTGTGCGGTGGAATGATGACGGTAAAGTATGGCTGCTTTTTTCAGGGAAGTATGGGCAATCAGGCTTTCCTTGTGGGATCAGAGGAGGAACACTTTTTGGAATCCCTATGAGACTCTGATGGGATTTGTTGCTGATGAGCTCCTTGACCTCCTCATAATTGCCCAGCATGTTCTGAATTCGGCTTGACAACTCATCTTCTTTATTAGTCTGCAACAGAAGAACAAAGAGGGGGAAATTTAAAAAGCACGGACTCTCGACCCCAAGAGATCCAGCTCAAGAAGAGGCATTCTTCAGGATCTTACTTTAATCACCATACATCACCACAAATGAGGTTATGCAAGCTCATCTTGATCCTGCATGCACAGTCTCTCCAAAGCAAGTGCAACTGACAAAGTCAGTATTAGCTCTTCTGAGCCAAGACTGCAGGTGTGCCTGTAGTCTTCAGGAACACTAATATCAGACCCAGTTTCAATCACAGCTGCAGACAGACTGGCAGCCAACAAGCACTCTCCCTCAGTCTCCAAGACTACAGGAAGCCCCCAAATGAATCTGTCCAACCAAAGTCTCCGCTTCTGTACAGAGCTTAAGCACATACTCTGATGAATTTCAGTTAAGCAGATGAGAAGATGCTGTGTTTGCACGTATTGTGCTTAAGACTGCTATACCATATGCAAAGGCCACAACTCTCCTCTTCCACCCTAACCCTCTTTCCTCCTCTCCCTCTATCACACGCCCCCTATCATTACCTTGTAGGGTTCTGCAAAGAGGGGAGTCTTCTCAGGGAACTTGTCTTTGTCCTGCAGAGCCTCCTGATTCCGCCTCTCTTTCTCTCGAATACGCAGCAAGTTTCTATCCTCGTTGTACAAGCTTTAGGAAAGAAAGAAAGGATGGTTAACACTTTACACTAGTGTTATCAACAAGTGTCTACTTTGTGCAGAAACTGTGGTTTTCAGACAATGGTATATGTCCAGCACAAAAGTAATTTTGAAATCCACAGCGTGGTTATACCTGACAAATCAGTTGTATCAAGTATTTGCCATACTGCATAATAATGTAACATACAAGGTACAGTATGCACGTTGCCTGGGATTTCTACTCCTGATACCACACATCAAGAAGGGTGGGAAGGGAAAAATTATCCATCCATTTAACTGTAAGGCACAAATTGAGAAGAAGTCAATGTGGGTGATAATCACATGAGCTGGCAAATCCAGCTGCAATGATCGATGTAAAAACTACCATTCTTGTTCTCCTCCAGACTTCCGCTCCAACTCTTCACCTGAGAGTAAAAAAGAATCCACTACTTTGAAGGTACTGTCACTTTCAGAGATTAAGTTTTGCCTACTTTATAAACGGGCTTGAAAACTTACTCTCTACTTTAAATGGACATTTGGAAAGCTGCTTAACTGGAATACCATGTAGTTGCATTTAAAGCAATCACAAAAATGTATTTAAAGAGAAGGTCTCAAATTTGGAAAACACCAGGTCGAATCCTCCTGTTACTCTTCAACCACATACACATGCACTCAATTCCACCAGCCCCACCTCAAAACAGCAATAAAGCAGTGTCTCATGCACAGTAGGGTGACTTCATGAAAAAACAGCCCCTTTAAACTACATCTCCTCTGTGAAATACTACTGCAAAATAAGGGAATCTATTGCTCTAATATTTGTGGACATTTGGGAAGAAAAATCATGCAGGTATAGTATGTGGATGCAGATATTTCTCTCCTCTCCTATTTCGACTCCGCTGCACAGCCTACTGCATACATACAGTTCCTACATTCCTCTTAGTACTCAACTTCTCATGTGTCCCAGTTTGGAAGGGAAGAGCCTTGTCTTCCCCACCAGTGACATCTTCTCAAATACCACACCAATAACCATCTACTGAAAGTTTAATCATCCCTAAAGGAGAAGTAGAGGACTTGCTTTGCTGTGACACTTAACCAAGAGGTCTGACTACTGCATAGGTGGTTTCCTGACTCAATGTGAGCTCAGGAAAATGATGCTGTCTGATGGCAAATTTCCACATATGGAACTGCAGCAAGAAGGTACTTGCGTCACTAAGACAGAAAAACATATTCAGGGGTTAGAGTGTGCACATTTAAAATAGTTTCCAACTTTGTGAGTGCTGAACTGTTTCCAAACATAGCAAAACAGAAGTTTCCAGTAGGCTCTATGTACCCCACTTCTGCAAACAATATAAACAATTTTATTTTTTTTTTAAAAAAAAAGGAATCGTAGGTCACCGATTCAGTAAATATACACAATCCTTCTGTTACAAATAATATATAATAGAAGCATTTCCTCTGTGCATCTGATGTCATTTGGCATGTAAGCAATTTCATATCTATAATCAGTTAGCTGGTCAGTTGCCCTGTGTATGCCAGGAAAGCTTTGTGCAGCCAGATATGGGAGATACCAACTGCAGAAGACAAAAAATTAGGAGGAATATAAAGCAAACTAGAAGCAATCTTAGCTACATCTACTGCTTGAAATTGTATGCATGTGGATGATTTTTAAGTGAATGCATTTCAAGTTGACAGCGTTTTTTAAGTGTATCTGTTCAAGTTATCTGGAAAATTTTTACTGAATGAAACACCATTTTCCAAACATTCCAGGGAGTAAAAAATGATTCTGTAAATATCCTTTCTATAAACTTTTAAAAAAATCCCTTAACAGCAAACATGAAAAAAAACCACAAAAGATGGTTCTAACAGCTGAGACGCTGGCTTTTAGCATGAAAGAGACCTCTGAAACTTCCTCTTCACCAACCTGTGACACCATGGCCCAGCGTCAGGAACACTAGCACCAACTGTAAAACAAACTTGTTTTGTTTTGATGGGTACAACTTAACCTGGATCAACCAGCTCCTCTTCCCCTACCAGTCCTCAGTGCATTTCCCCTGTGGCTGCACAAGCACTCAAGCCAACACAGTGGGGAAAGCAAAGGAACAAAATGACTGCCCTTGGTGGTAGTCCTCGCTTCTTGCCATTTCTCAGCCTTTTTGCCCTGCGGTCAACATCTTCCCTTAAAAATCATACAACTCTCTTGCAAGGAGTTCTTCCGATGTGTTTGGCCTAATCAAGACTGTTACTGCAATGAGGTGCTCAGCTTCATCTCTACCCCACCCACCTTTACTTTTTCCTTCTGAAGCTACCACCAAGTATGTTTTTGACCCTAATAATAGTATTCAGCACAATGCTAAAGATCCAAAAGGACAATTTTAAGTTAGTTTTAACTCCTGCCCCTTGAGCATCATTTGTTTTCCCAGTCATGTTACTCCCTGTCAGTTCTTCAGCCATAACTTTCATCATTCAACAGACAGAGGGACATACAGGAAATTAAATGACACAAGTGGGATCTACTTTTTACAAGTGTGACAACTGTGTTAAAGGGAACAAAGCTCCTTCTCCCGCTTCATGTCTTTTGATACACTTACACATTTTGGTCTGCACAATGCTGCTGACACCTCAGCCCACCCTGTTACTATTTCTGCCTTGATCCACACCATGAACGCCAAGCACTCAGATCTACACAGTACTTTTTAATACAACTGCAACATCAAATATACATACTTGGTTTTGTTTGTTTTCTCCCTAGTACTTATTAGGTTATTCATGGTGTTGGTTGGAATACACAGCACACAGAGATATTGTGCCAGCTTTCCTCAAAATAGATTTTGCTATTTGCAATCCGCAGATTGTTGTGGCACACTTCAAATCCAGGCCTCCTGGAGACAAGCTGTTGAGCTGGCATAGCTCTCTGATGAAGCCCAAGTAAGAAATGAAAGCAGTTTAAAAGGTTCATCTTAAGAATACAGAAGGACAAAAGCCACAGCCAATGCATTTTTTTGAAACAGATTGTTTTAAAATGACCCAATCTCATTTTATCTTCCCAGGTAAGAGACTGTTTGCCTTTTTCAGATGGGCAGAGAAAGACACAAAAGCCACGATGTTGAACACAAGTCTCTTGGGGAACACTGTCAAGACTAAAAGAGTGACTTGTAAGAGACTCATTCCCAACCTCCTTAACAACCTCAGTTAACTTTCAAAATTCTAACATCACTACTAGAGCATACCATATCACTTGTGCATTATTAGTTAGTATGGCATATCCAATAGTATTTGAATACTTGAGATCTTTCAAGGTGCATTACCGTAGTAGTGGCCATTCCTATAAAACACCGAGGACTTTCAGCAACTGCCTCCACACGCTACTAGAGTCAAGCATCCTATCTTGTAATGACTTCACCACCCCAGCTTGTCTAGCTTTCAATACTAGCCTAAAATTTGCTCCCCTGATCAGCTTCTTCACATATGATTTATTAGCAAGGAGATAGTGGAGATCAACTTTCTTAAACAAACAAAAAAAATCACGCAATACTTTACATGGATCCAGTTAACAAACTGGGTATCATTTCCACATGCCAGATGTCTGATGTGGGGAGTTAGTGGTGATCCACATGTTCATCCGTGTTATCTCCTTTGTATGATAAACCTATAGAGAACATGACTTGGTATTAACAGGGTTTTTTTTATATTGTTGCTGGGTAAAAAGGGCAGGATATATAAATTATTCAGATTACTATTCTTGCAGCATGTCACTATCAGCAGTAAACCAAGATTGAAAAGCATTGCTGATGATCCACAAATATCAGCATAACTAGGTGTGTATTGCCCTGGCTGGTAGAGCACTGAGAGGCTGAATCACCTCAGAGTGAGAATCTGCTGCAAAACAAACAAGTGGAAATTCTGACCAAGAGGATTTGTGTTTTGTTCAGCTGTTTCAACTTGCAGAGCAGGAGGGTGAGCCAAAGCCCACTAAAGTAGGCAAAAAAATTCTTATCATTTTCAACGGACTTTGTGTTGGGCAATGAGAGCACATTTTTCAGTCACGCAAAACAGGCCTGACCTTCAACATACTCAAGCAAACCTCCAGCAAAATGAAGGGAAGTCATCATTTGGACACTATACATGAGCTCACAAGGTTCAGTTTCCGCACCTTTCAAAAAAAAAAAACAAAACCACCCAAACAAACAAAAAAAACCAACCCACAAACCAAAAAACCCACACCCCTCCCCCCAAATCAAACAACTCTCAAACATTAAAGGTCTATTTGAGTTCATAAACGTTAATCATAAACCAAAGCATTAGCACAGTATTACTACTCATATATTTCACCCTCTTTACCACAAACTCTCTTAACAATAATACAAGTCTCAATTATTAAGACAAAACAGAACACGTATGTGCACATACAGGCATGAGCAAAAAATCCACTGTAATGGAGGCAAACAGAACATCAATCTGACATGTTGGAAGAACTGGGGAAAACCTCATGGGCTATTTTTATTTGTTCTCCCAGGATAAAATCTGCTGTCAGCACTGGCTGGCCAGGGTTCCTGTTTTACATTATGCCTTGCTGTGAATGCCTCATTTGCCTAGATCTCAACTTAGATAAATGCCTAGATCTCATCTTAGAGCAAGAGGAGCCCATAAACTTGCAAGTAGCTTAAAAACTAGAAGCAACAATTAAAAAAATTTTTTAAAAAAAACAACCATCCACCCCAGGCCACATATTACGACCCTGCAAATTGTTTTCTACTGAAGCACTGTGCTACATCCATGTGGATTACGGATATCCTTCTATTTCTAGGCTGGCAAGCATCCAAATTCAGAGCAATCAAGCTGTTTTGCTCAGAGGTTCTGATTACCTTCAAACAAAAGGAAAACCCTAAACAACTGTAACTTGTGTCTCTTGCAACAATAATATTTACAATGAGAAGTAGCTATCTTTCCTACATGTATCCCAACACTGAACGTAAAACATCCTACATGCCGCTTGCTACAAAAACAGCAGCTGTAATACCGCTAAAGGCTTTTTCTTTCCCTGAACCTTCCTTGACCCCAAGCTCTCCTCCCAGCAATAATACCTTTTTAAAGAGTGTGTGAAGAGAAAGAGAGGAGGGACGAAGGTGAGGGGAAGGGACACCTCCTTTTTGCCATAATGACAGTTCCTGCGGGTTTAAAAGATGATGAACATGCCTGCTCCAGGACAGCTCAGTGGACACAGTTGCTCTCTCATGTACAGGACTACCCGGCACTGCTCAGCAAGGTTAGTCATGTGTTGTTACTACTGCAGACCTCTTCGTGCTGTCATGGTGTCTAGTGGTTCAAGCTGCTGGCCATGCACAGCTGACTACTGATTGAGCCAGGCGAGGGGTCATTCCCCTCCAATTTGCTGTTCAGGATCGCCATCCACCCTCTGCCTCCCTTTCTGAAATGTATCAAACAAACCCTGGTTCTGAGTTTTCCTCCAACTTCAGTGCACAGGACGTGGTACAGGTTTAAAAGCAAAAGGATAGGGGAATAAACACTGAGCAGCTACTTATTTGGTCATGCGCTGAAAGCACCAGCCCTCCCATCTCTTAAATTACAGACAAGCCCTTAAACTACCCGAAGACAACAGCCAAAACTCATTTTAATTCATATTATTTTATCACGTAGGAGTCAAGTTTCTGTGCACACTGCCTCATCTCATACTGAGGGGTGCTTTTATTTAAAAACAAGTAAGTCGTATTGCACTAGATGGCTTTCCTGATTCAGAGCAGAAACGTTGGCCGTGTACTGAAATGTCCACTTTTTAATGTAAGTCTGTAGTTACCATAGTCCCAGCATCTGTAGAGACACTGTTTCTGTCCACCATTAACCTGGCCATTTAGGACATTTGTCAATATGCTCTTTAAAGCTTTTGAAAACTTGAGTGATGCTGTAACTCGTTACACTGCACAGTTTCCCCAAAGTCAGTGTTAGGAAGTCAGGCAGAAAGCACTGGAGAGCCACAGTCAGCTCAGGCCCTGTGTGGACCTGTGCCAAGAGAGGAGGTCTCCACAGCCTGCCAGGCACTGTCAGAGGAAACCTGTGCAGTGAAGCCACCTGCCAGGCTCTGGCAAGCTGTCCCTCGCGCATGGAGGGATGGAGCCCTAACCTCGCTATTGCTAGAGCTGCAGGGTGAACCCCAACTCCTGTTCTTCAGGAACCTTTCCAGATTAGCAGCTTTGATATTCGGATTTTCCTAGAATGGGAACTCAAAAAACCTCAAAACCAAACCCACCCCCAAGCTCTTCCTGATTGGTGGAAATGCTTTGGGAAACTGGACCTCCACGCTTAGTATCAAGATGCCAAGCACATGGGAGCCTGGGAGCTGGGAGACTCCACGATCCTACCCCATCTGTCTTCAGGGGGGAAACAGTTCAAGATTTGAGCATCAAAAACAGTGCTGCACTCTCTGCAGCTGGGCTACACTTGACATGTCACCAGGAAAACGCGAGTGCTCTGTCTGTTCTGACAGGCAGATGAGACTGAAACATTAGTTCAGTCTCGGTCATCTTCAAATATGCTCCACAAGCAGTAAACACATGCACAAATCCTCCCTGCCCCACCACAAAAAAAAACAAATCATGCTTTGCTACACGCTGAAACAGCAAAATACTCCTAGGCTCAAAGCAGCCCATGCTGGAGAACGTAGTCCACTGGCTCCAGTAATAAGAGATTTGGCTCAGAAAGTCCTGCAAACCATACACACTGACCCATGACATCATCCAGGCTTGGGTCTGTAATAGAAACCATGAAAATACCAATGTGCTCTGAAGCCACTCGCAGTGACATGACAATCCTTACTACAGAGCTTCAAATGCTGATATGTGACAATCCAGCCCATGACGACATTTTCAAAATGTCTGGTGCATGAAGAAATTCTGCCTCTCCTCCTGTCCTGTGCATTCTCTGAATGAAAATAAAAATCTGCTTTAGTTCTAATAGTAGTAAGATCTGTTGCGGGGTCCCAAAATGAATTATTCCAACAGCAGAGAAGGGGGTGGAGGCAGGCTAAAAAGCAAACAGAAAAACGACACTCGCTTCCTTCTGAATGCGCAGAACCTCTTTCTCCAAAACAGTAAGAGAGAACATTTCCTTTTAGTACAACTGCAGGAAATCACAAATTTATTGAAGCTGTTTTGTCATTAAAATGGACTCTCTTTTTATCGTGCAAAGCTGCTGATCAACATTTCTCAAGACTAAGAAACATATTCTTGTTTAATTTCAAGGCAAGACACATTGCCCCCCAAAAAGATTAAACAGAAATCACACGGATGCACTGTTAACAGCCTTGCTGCAGCACCCCAGCTCTGCTGCTCTAAAAACCTCCACAGAAGAATTGCCACCAATTTCGATAGCCAGGATCACATCTACAAAGATTAAATACGCTGTTTCATTCATTAGCCCATCAGCTTGAAAAGAAATGTGGATAAACGCATGGCACAGAAAGTTACCGAGCATCACAGATGTGCTCAGCTCTCACACTGTATCACCTAAGCAGCTTGCCTGACAGTGACTGTAAGACAAGCAGATGAAAGGACGACATTAAAGTTAATACCAAACAGCACTAAAAATGCCTCGTCCCAACCTTTGCTTCTTTTGCTTTATGGAAGCACCATCAAGTTGTGACTTGCTGGATATTTTTAAGTTCTGTTTCACATCAAACACTATTTCACAGAACATACACAGTTTGAACAGAAACAAATGATAAGAGGAAAACACGGCAGAAGCACAGCAGATGGTACTGTTAGTCAATTATTTTCTGCATCACCATCAAACAGCTTTGGTACATGCTTTCCAAAAATACATATTTTCACACTGGAGAAATATGAGTTGGAATTTGTTCTTCAAGTTTTTGCTTCCTCTAGCTCCTTCAATTCATCAAGTCTACCCAGCCCTGTTTACTGACTGTTATGATAGCAGCATTAGACTGCTGAGCAAGAGATCAAGGCCTCACAGCCCATCCGTACTTCCACAATGATTGTAAGAAACCTCCTGGCAAATGTTTTTCAACAAAAAAATGCTCCAAGAAAATCCAGTACTGCAAGCTTTCCTTCAAACCATATGGAAAAATGACGCTGAATACGTCTCTTCCTATGCTTTAAATACACAGCCCTCTAGGTTACACCAAAAAATTGAAGTGGAGGATGGCTGGGATGTTACAACAGGCAGCAGGGAACTTCCAGTTTGCTTAAGTAGAAGCTAAATTGGCTTTTGCCAGAAAAAAATCAGTTCTATCTACGTAGCATTAAGCATCTTCTCACTCTGCCCCTTCCACAGTAATCTTTGGGTTCAAATTCTTACTTACTCATTTCCTATTGCTGTTGCCAAGTTTAAAAATATATTCATACTCAGCCATTAAAAGGTTTTTGCTTCCTTTTGCCATCAATAGGCCTTTCTTCATTAAGCAGTTCCCAGGAATAAACCTGAACATTTCCTGAGAAGAGATGAGCCCCTGCAGCGCCCAGTGACTTTGGCAGGAATTGGGAACTCTCAGATGTTTTTCAAACACAACAAACCCTTCATAGAATTGAGCCTAAAACCTCCAAATCCTCAAATAGCTATGTGCTTAAAAACACACTCCAGGATTTGTAGCAGTATTTCTCAGCTTATGGTCTACAAACCACTGAAGGCTCAAAAGAGGAAAAAGAAGATTTGTGAAAAGATGCAAATAATCAATGGTAACAACCTCTTCTCTGCCTACTCAAAAAAGGCAAACAAATGAAAGGTTTATTACTTGGATTTTCCCTCACACACTGAAATGTTTAAAATCGAACTTTTATTTAGTTGTAAATGAAAGCCATTTAAGCAATATCGCACTAGACAGGCCTTGGACACTTTCAAAAAAGATGTGGCACTCTTCATACGAAAATGCTGCCAATAGGAGCGTTCCAAGCTGTGGTGCTCCCCCAAGCAGCAGGGCATCCTATTCCTCCTCCCTTCCACAGTGATGGGAGCCCTCATACCCAAGTCGGCCATCCCTCAGTCTCCACAGACACACCATTTACACTATGAGTGGAAAGCTTTTGATTGCAAGAGGCAAGAAAGCCTCACAATGAATATATAACACAAACAAATGACCCCCTCCTGAAGTGGTGAACCCCCAAGAGGCCAGAACACAGCAAACAGTCAGAGCCTGCTAGGAGAAGGATGCTCCCAACAAAAAGCAGAAGCTCATGCTGAGGGCCAGCCTCCCTTAACTGCCACCTACAGCAGCAACTTACAAAATTTGGAAAAACGTGACAATTACTTCAGTTTATACAATCTTCACTTAATCGTGTTCAGTAACAGCACTTCATTACATTGCTGTAGTCGAAGCACCTGAACAAACCAAGAAGCAGTCTCTCCACTTGGGATGCTGCAGAAATGAAGTCTCTAAAGAAACCCTGGCTTTCAACTCACCCCATGTTCACTTATGTTAATGGAATGCTGTCAGAAGAGGTGCTAATTATAAGTTACACAGGGAACATAAAAGTTGTCATTCTCCATCTAAATGCAAATACACAGGGATAGCTTCTAAGCTGTGGATGTGTGAAGCCTAATTACAAGGAGAGCAGACAAGGCACTGGAACAATGATGAATTTAAAGCTTTGTTTGATCTGAATGCAGCAGGCAAAGGAGGAAATGTGAAAAATTTTAATCACCAGTTACATGCAAAGAAAAATCTTGACCACTTCACCTCTTAGAGGCAACCATTCTGAATAGAGCAGCTTAATTCATCAGGCACACATCTCAGGATTTCCCCAAGCCAAGGAAGTGGTCCGACTGCCTTTCATCCCTGAAGGCACATATGTCTTTTTGGGTAGGTGAGTAAAGATCTGCAACTTGAATGCTATTTCAGTAATTGAGTATGCACAGAAAGATTCAGACAAAGCTGCTGGTGCCTTGGCTGTAGCACTGATGGAGCAGCTCTAGATGTGCAGCCTAGGACGGGACCTGACTGCAGGACTACTCCCCAGGCTCCAAGAGCCCCCTCGCAGCTGCACACCAAGTAGCCTTGGTTGTGGTGACCCAACTGTGACAAGACTGAGCTTGCATGTGAGCAGCTTTTGCAAGCAAGGGGAGCCCTTTCACGTCTCTTCTCACTTCATCAGCAAGGATCTTTTTGATCTGGTCAGGATGCACAGAGACACACGCCCAAATGACTGGGGTTATTTTGCAGAGGCGACAGTGAAGAATTCTAAACTTCACTCTTTGTATCAAAACAGGAGACTTCAATGTGCCACTAACACAGTTATACTCCACTGTTGCACAGCTGAGCAAACATTTTCAGATATGCCTCCAGAGGCGCTCCCACAGCACACTCTCAGACCAATATGGTTGAACTCAGATGGTACTTTGAGAAATGCACACCCAGATCCCTCTGACAGTGTGTTACATCCTGGCTTGGTCTGAGCATGGGTCTGTTTGGGGAAATGGATTCCCTGCTGAGCAGATCCTGCTCTAACAGGGAGGGGACTCTGAGTCACCCACAATCACCTCAAGACTTGTCTGCAAAAAGGCCTGAGGAAATGATCACACAAACAGAGAAGACATTTACCCTTCAAAGGTACTTACATCATACCTTCCTAGATCAAAGGCTGCTGGAACTAAATACAAGGCCTTGGCACTATCAATAAACATATGGGGTGTAGCCTTTCTAACAGAATGTAAACTTTGGGTCTGCTTGGAAGTTTAGCTCAGAGAGAAAACAACTACTGTCAAAGCACAGGAAAAACAGATTTCAAAGGCCAGCCACTCTGTTCCTCTTGCTTCCCCCACAGTGGTCATGCAGCTAATTCACATTCTTATCCCACTCCATTCTACTTGTCTTCTTTCAAGTGGTCCCACACTCACACCACTTCCAAGCACTTCCTGCCTCCCATCCCAAAACCTGCTTCAGCATGGACTTCTTAGAAGACACCTAGCATAGCCTCCATTCATTACCACAGTGACTGCAAGGTCACACTTCAGTTTTCATCTATCATTCTTCTTTCTTCTGCATTTGTCTTGGCATCATCTTGCGTTAGCTTAGGTCCCACTCTGACAAGCCTTGGATGTTATCTTCCTGATGGTTCGTCTGTGTTGAGGCAAACTCCTTCCATGTTAGCTTATTTTCCAATGAGAACAGCCATGCCGCATAACACAGCCTAGGGCATCTGCATTCACACCACCATCTCGAGTGCCTCTACATCTTCCTTCTAAGCCCCAGCAGGTCCACCAAAGGACCAAAAGACATGAGCTGCCTGGTTGAATCAAGCTAAGCGTAGCTTAGTTGAACCAATTAGGAAACACTGTTGATTCGAGGCTGCAAACGTCTTGACAATTGCTATGCACAGACTTACTGTAGTAACTCACCACTCTTTGCATATACTATGTTGCTTAGAAATTTAACTGGATTGCCTAAGAAACAGCCAGAAAAAGGCAGATTCTGATGTTAAGTGGACAAACAGGTAAAAGACATTGCTAAATAGGTTGGTTTGGTTTGCAGAGGAGCATATACTTGGTCAATGGCTTTATATCCTTCCATTCTTCTATCCTGAAAAACGTGTTTCCTGAGTTGACATCGTCTTTTTTGGGTTGTTTTTTTTAAAGAAACTCTGACTAACATGCGCTCATTATTTTAAGATAACAGAAAACAAATTTTTTTCAATAAAGCATAGTATTACAATCAACACAAGAATTCTATTTACTTTTTTTTTTTCCAAGAGAGTACTATGAAAAATGAGTGCAGAAAAAGGACTTTAATACAGGAGGTGCACTCAATTTTGCATTTAAAATGCTGTCCATAGAGGGTCATTTCTGATTAAACACTTCATATACACATAATGATATCTTGTACAAAGCTACGCCCCAGTAGCAAGCTTTCCCCAGTTATGAACAACGTATTATCACTAGCTATGAGTCACTTTTACCACAAAAAACTATTCCTTTTTTGTCTTTTTACCTACCAAGTGCCACGCATGATAGCATAGCAACCTTACTAGCGCTTATACCCATGAAGATGAATATATTTTCACCTGCCTTCCTAAAGCCAGCAGAGCTCCCCACGCAAGAACCGTGACACATTTCCAGATCAAAGCCCAGACTTCTACCAAATATTATGCAGGAAAAAAAAATTATCACAAAGCCCTTGAAGTGTCACGCACACTTCTATAGAATTAATGCAAAAATGATGTGAGGAAATAATAAGGAAACAAGTGAGGAAAGAGACAGTCACAGAATTTTCTCCAAGGTTTCTTCTTCCAGAAGAAAGCCATACCTTGAGAAACCCACCCAAAACAGTGTCAGTGGGCAAGGGAGAAACTATCTCTAATGACATACGCTCATTTTGATTTCCTCAGATAAGGAGGAGGAAGATAGAGACAGTTGAAAAATACACTCACACAAGGCTCAGTCACTTTCCAGGGCTGATGGGGACTGACATTGCTCCACCCAGTGTAAACATTACAATACAACACAGATGCAAAGTAACTTTAAAAGGAAGTGACCTAGGATCAAATCTCACTAAGGAAAGTGTGTGTTTAAATAACCACAGATGTACTGTAGTAACCCAGGGTTGCAAAAGAACTGTTGTCATAATACACAGTCTTCTGAAAAAGTAACCAGTCTTCTATTTAAGTGTGCTACCTACAGTCTGATTTTGTTAAAAACTTACTGCAGTTAAGACAAATCTTCCTGTAGCCTGAGTTTAGCTTTGAAACCAGCCGTCTCACATGCAAACCCACCCTGAACACAAGATCAAGATCTACTTCTTCTCATAAGTGACCTTTTCCCGTTTTTATGGATTTAAAAGTCATACAGTCTCCCACCAACAAAAACCAACCTTGTATTATTCCCAATTTGCCACAGGGCAAGCGTAGGCATGCTGGCAGCAGGGTAACAACCTACTGTGCTTAGTCAGCTGCTGCTTAAGTAACTTTTTCAGTGGTACTTACCCTGCCTCTGCAGGTGCAGGGTGGTGGGTTTTTTCCCCCTTTTTGAAAACAGCAGTAAAGCACTTAGCAACTGCCATGAATTACGAATGTCTAAATGAACTCAAATGTGGCCATGTTAGAGCAGCACAGTGGCAATTTGTTTGGATAAATCACTGTTCATACAGTATGAAGGCAATAAGGAACATTAAGGTGAGTATACCCATTAGTGACCCAGCTCGACACCTTCTGCTCCCCAGCAGGATTACAGCACCCAGAACAACTCCCACCACTCTGGAACAATGGACTGCCCTGCAGTATTACCCCCTCCCACAATGTTTCTCACTGTTATTATCTACATACCACTCATAATAAAAACAATCGTGCACTTCTCCCAGTTGTTTAAGTCAGCCTGAGACACATAAATAAATCTAACTCAAGTGTTAGCTTACAAAGCCCAGCTCAGGAAAATGATGTGACTGAAGTAAAATTGGTGGAGGAGTGACAAAACTCAAGTTTTGTTAAGCCCAGGTGCATCCTCTATCACTCCACACTTCAGTGCATCACTTCAGCTATTATCTCTATGCCAAATATTTCTGTAACAGCTCTTTAAGTCAGTTATATGAGCACAGGAACAGGGTAACTACTACATGGTAAGCAGCAAGCCTTTCAGAGCAGGGATAGTCTTTCACTGCACGCACGTGTGTGCACAACTGCCCAGCACAGGGAGAAGGTGTTCCCCAGCAGAAACGCAGAGGCCACAGCTGCAATGTTTTATCTACTCACCCACCACTAGCACAACATCACTGTTCCTAAAGCTGATAAGGCATACTTGAATAGACAGAAGTCGTTATCTGCTGCTGCCCAAGCAATCTGAAGGCTTTCTTCAGTAAAGTGCTGCACGAAATCTCCCACCATACCTCTGAATTCCTCCTTTCAGCAGCAGACATTCAGCACCTTGGATGAACTGTTCCAGGTTTGGCTGGGAAAATGCATCAGGTAAAATCTACGTTCTACCACATCCAAGACCTATCCCCTACCTGTTAATTTGCTTTTGCCTTGAAATATCTTTTTTGTTGTTATTGTTGCTCGGTACAATCAAATTTATTGGTAATAGGCTTAAAGGCAGCAAGAGAACCGTGCATTCAACAGTAGCAATCTACAAAAAATGGAATGTAGAAATGAAATCAGGTTTCTATTTCTTTAAAATAGGCTCCAAACGAATGTCTTTTACTGGAAAATCCTGGAGATCTGAAAGATTAGGTAAGAAGGCTGTTGCAAAGTAGTACTGGTTGAGAAACAGCCAAATAATCAAGTACGGGATCAAGAAAAACAGGTTTTGCCATTAATTTCCCAGACCTATTTTAATTAATTTTTTCACACAATTACGAGACCTTGATTCAACACATATTTCCATCCTACTGATTGTAGGAAATGAAACTGTGATCGCTTAGACCTACTGTTTCTTCACACCAACCATCCAAACATTTCATTCCTGACCTATCACAGAAGTACTCAGTAAAGCAAAGCCAAATAGTTCCCCCCAACCCAGCTATTTCCCCAGGGTCCTCATAAAAATGATAAGCATTTCAAAGAACTATCTCAGTTAAAAGGTCTTAATAAAAAAAGTAGCTTACAGCAAAGTAAAAAAAAAAAAAAAAAACCAACACAAAAAAAACTAGATTATATCAGCTATTACATTTCAGAAAAAACCCAACGTTTAATTTTCCATGTGAAATCATTTTGCAAGTTAACTCAAGGATTCAAGTCTTGCGATCTATTTTTCTACCTCAGTTCTTCGAGTATACATAAATGCTTACTGCAGGTGCAAGAAGTCAAATGCAATAAATTTTCTACTTTAAGACTACATTAAGATTATTCAAGCGGATTTGCCTTTTGTTCATTGATTTTACAGAACTGGCTTCCTAAATGTTATTTTAAAAAAAGAAAACATTATTGTTCTCCACTACACCAAAGAAGAATTTTAACAAGATATATAATTAGTAAAAAAGAAACTGAAATGTTTAGTGAGAAGCTGCTTCATGTGTCTGCATTTTAAATCTCTTCTCACATAATATTCTTCCTCACATAGCTAACATCCCTATACATCCAGCCGAGTTTTCCATCACTGGTTTTCCATAGGAGCCCGCTATCAGCTGACCTTGTCCATGCTCTGCCAAGCAGCTCACAAGTCCATCAGCTGCACTGCCATGCAGTCCACAGGTGCCACATCATATACCTATTGCCACACAGTGCCTCACATCCTCATTTCACACACAGCTCAACTTCAACACCATTTCTCCACAAAGAGCCCCTGCACACTGCCCACACCACATCATGCGGGTGGAGCACCAGTTTCAGCATTACTTCATCTTGCTTTGCATGATGCACAAGCACACGCATCACAACTAATCTTTTGCCAATTCTCTTCTTGAGGCAACAGAACTGTCCATACCATTGTAAAGCACGTAACCCTTTAACACTTCCAAAAACCCCCTTATGTTTTTCAAAGACCTGATTTCACCGAGCCTTTCCTAAATGCTGTCAGACAGTTTGCAGGACTGGCAGTGAGACTGCTGCAGACTCCAAGAGCCTTTCACCTCGTATTTTCTGCACAATCAGCAGGGTCCTCTCCTCCTTTCTACCTTCTGTTGCCATCCCAGCTGTGGGCTAACATGTACTCCTGAAGCCCTACAGCTTAACGCAATTAAAGCGCAACAAAAAAAAGGAATATAACATCAGCTTTTGCATTTGTTCCTTTCATGATGCAAACTTGCTGTTGTTTAAAGACTAAACTACACATCAATACTATCAGTAGTTTAATTTGCTATTAAGCATAACAAAAGCAAAACCTACAAATATGAACATTTGAAACCGTTTCAGAAATACGGACATGTGCAATTCTGCCTCCTGAATCTTTAACACCCTGCAACTTATTAAGCACATGAGCAAATCTATATTTTTTGTGAAACATACTCTCTGTGTAAAATCTTTCCCAAACAATTGACTAAATCAGACCTAGCATGCTATAAACAGGAACGGGACAGTACTGTAACTAATCTGAGATTAAGAAAAAACTAAAGAAAACTAAGAATACTAAAGACCTAAGTTCTTTCATACTTTCACAGGAATTAGCAGCAAACAAATCATGCATGAATGAAAAGGTTTCCTATTCTTTTGAGTTTTCCAGTTACATAACAGCATGTACCAAGTAACAGGTTGGACGAGTCTTATCTGCATAGCAAGGACTAAGTAGGAACAGACGAGATTAGCACTGTTCACAGAAAAAAAATCTGTTTATACACTGAAAAGCCTATTTTAAAGTCTTTCCTGCGGTGTCTGCCAGACTATAATTATTCAAGAAGCATTTCCTAATTTTTCCATCTACACACGCAAGCGCCTGCTAATTTTCCTATGGTTTGTAGCTGTTGTTCAATTTTATTACAAGGCACACATGCTCCATATCTGACTATCTCTCTATGCCAGAGTTTCATACTGCATTCAAGTCATTAGCCTGATGTCTATATAACAAAGCATCTCATTGTCATTCAAAAGGACTTGGAAAGCGTTCAGACTATGCAAAAGCAATAATCCGTGACAGTGTGCATTAGGCAGGTACCGATGCATGCCTAATGCACATTGAAAAGCACATGCCACTCCAAAATTAACTCTGAAGTAGCTTATCTTTCCTTTTTCCTGCTTTTTAAAAATATTTACATGCAGTTCATTTTACACAAGCTATTGCTTTCAGCAACTACAAAAAGCTTCTCCTTTAAGAGAATAATTTTAAAAAGCTATAAATATTTTTTCCTTTAAATTATGAACACATTTATTCAACATCTTTCCAATTTTCCAGATAATTTTCCTTGCATCATCTGACCCTCTGTTTGAAAAGCTCCCATCTTTCCCTCAGTATAGGAAGCTGTACGAGAAACGGCTAACTACTTGGCTTTACCATTGTTAGCAACACTTGCGTGCAGGCAGTGGGAACATCACACTGACTCAGATCAAAAGCAACAGCTAGCCCAGTTCCCACGGGACAGCAGTATGGGTTTGGCAGCACCAAGACCCACTGCAAACACTGAAAATCTCTCCAACTTGTTTGGTGCAGGCGTGGCACTTGGTCTGTGTGCACCAGAAAGAGAGAGAGTGAGCTCGACAGGCACATGGGATGTCCCAAACATGCAAAGAAAGGCTTGAGCGACAGAGGGGCTCCTGCAAGCAGGTAAGTCAGGCATCCTTGTTCGTAGGGAGCACGGGGAAACCACACAGTAAACTGTGGGAAAGATGAATGCTGGTGGGAACCAGCAAGGCCACTTCAAAAACACTTACCTCGCCTCTCTGAGCAACGTGTGCTCTTGGCAGCACACCTTGCCTGATAACTATACTCTGTTCTGGAGAGTACACAGCTGTACACCAAATCAAGTGCCAGCTCAACACTGAGCTAACCCTTTTTTACCTGCTGCTACCTAATCCAGGTGAAATACCCGAAAGACAGACACAGTTTCTGTAAGGACTAACGTGACTTGAAAGACTTGCAGCAATATCAAAAAATGACAGCAAAAGCCATGATTTTTACAGGGGCCAGAGAGACTTTTACAGGGGCCTTTTGTAGCTGAAATGGCAAACTACTACATACCAGGAGTTATCTGCCAATAACTGGGCAACATGCTGATTAATAGTTTTTCTGGGTTGCCTAAGGACAGTGCATGCATGAGTATCTCACCACTATTAATTAATCGCTCTTTGTGCATTTTATCCTGGTAGAATTTGTCCCCCACACAGTGAATACCCTGAATGAGGCGATTTCTACCTCCAAAAGCACTTACTGTTGTCAGTTTATTTGCCCTGATTAGCCTGATGCTCAGATTGGCAATAAATCACCGTTCTTGGCAGCTGAAGTATTTAGTGTCTTTCATTCAATATCTTTCCTCCCCGCTGTCCCCCCGCAAGTACAGTAATCATGTGCTGAATAGTCATTTACAGCACTGCAATTAAGAGATTATTCCATTAGGCTTTGCATTTCTATTCAGTTTTACGTTTACATTAAAAGCACTTTGTTAAACAATTGAGTAATAAACGTAATGCAAGCACAGGAGCCTCACCAGCTGATGCCTGCCAAGCAGAGCCCCAGTGAAGCAGCCCAGGGAGGGCAGAGAGTGCTTATGGGTGGACAGAGACACCCACCTCCCATGCAGGGTCCCAAGCCCAGGGAGAGGACAGGTAGCACAACTACAGATAGGCCAATGTGGAGTAAGCAATGGAGGAGTTGACTGCCTGCCAGGAGTTTGGGTGAAACTGGGGAAGAGCCACCTATGTGCAGGATGAGTTCCTCTGTAAACACAGCATCGTTGCTCGTGCCTCTAAGAGCAGAGTAAGAAATGTCAAGGAAGTTTTACTTCTGTAAAAAGTGACGACTCCTGTCTCTTTGTCATGGCTTGGGCCTCAAACCAGGACACACTTACATTACAGTAGGCATGCGGGGCTCAGGAATTCAAGTATTTCAAACATCTTCAGAGTTTGAGCAGCCTCAGTCAATACATTTACCACCAAGAAAACCGGATATATTTGCCATTTCTGTGGGTGGCTCCCCTCATCCCTCATTTTACAGTTTGTTGTTTGGTTTGGGGTTCCCCCCCCCTTCTTTCTCTGCAGCATAACTTTGCTGCTCTTTCCCAAGTCCTCACCCTCTGCCTGATCTATTTTAAGCCCGTGAGAACTGGAGGTTACTGGGGAAAGCCCTTCGCTTTGTCATGTGAGTGAAGTTTCAGCCCTTGGAAACAATCAGTACCAGTGAAGCCCTTGCAAAGTAAGAAGGCTGTGACAAATGAGGAAGATGTTCTTCTTTGGACCTTGGCAGGAAGCACATGGAGCGAACAGACGTTAGATGCAAATCCTGCAAATGGAAATTAAAATGTAGCTCAACTTTAGTCATATTAAAAAATGCCTGTCTCAGCTATGAGAACAGACAGTCACATCACAGCAACTTTTCTTTCCTTCTTCAAGGAGCAAAACCTGACAGCCAACTGGTAAAAGGCAATTAGTAAAAGTACTTGTTAATTACATTATATCTCATCTATTTCACTGGCTTCCAGACTCTTTATCATTTTGTATTCAGTTTTAACCTTCTAAGGGATTGGTATCTTTCCAAGACTGTTCTCAACCGTCTGTCCTTTTGTCTGGGGAAACTACCACTCTTGAAGGAAGTCACGTCTACCCAGACAATAATGGTGGTGATTGTGTGCCAAGTTTGCGATCATGGCTGGAAAATTACACCAAAGTGCTGCAGGAATATGCGGGAGGAGTTCCACCACGCACATGCAGCATTTTGTCCACTCAGTAGCGACTCAGGACGTCTTCCAGGGATACATCTCCTTCTCTGATAAAGCGCATCAGAGCCTCTGCCCTTATGAGTATTTTCATGGTAACAACCAATGGCTTCTTTCAGTCCCTGTCCTCAATGCCATAGTGGCAACAGACGGTTTGGAAAGAGAATGAATCAGCACTGCCTCTCCCTGGGGTTCCTCATCCTCTGCCCTCCCACACGCATTTCCAATGACACTTATTCATCACCCTGAGCAAGAGTTTTGCACTTTGCTCTCCAAGGGACCGAGCAGGTGCCCTACTGTAACCATTACCTCAAACTTCTGAAGAAGGTTTATAAGTTCTTTCATGTAGGCTGCTGCATTTTCCCTCACCTGCTGACTCCATCTGTCTAGAGCTACATCCATTGTCAAGTCTGGTAAGCCTCTTAAACAACCTGCTTCCAAACCAGACAGCTTCCTGCATCATCATGGGGATGCACTTCCTCTGGATTGCTTCATTTCTCTGTGCTCTCTTGGTGTCCTACAGATTCATTAATGAAGCATCCACAAACACGACGAATAGCAACTCCAACACCAGCTAACACCCCAAGTAACATCCAGCTAAGTCATTTGTAGAAAGCTAGGTATTTTCAAGAAAATGCAAGCTGATCACAGTGATTTGGAATAACATTTTAGGTTTCTTTTTTGTAAACCTCCCTAAAATCTCAGCACACACTTCCTAATACATTCTGTATCTTTTCCACCTTACTCTATTGCTTAGCTGTCGCAGCTACTAAACATGCAACCACAAAAGAGTAGACATTTTGCACAAAAAATTTGTTAGGCATAAGTATTTCTGGAAGCCACCTGAAAAATGAGAGGACAGAAAGAACAGAGAGAGTCACTATTTCTGCATTTTCTTATTCCACCTGAAACTTCCCTTTTATCCATCCTTGGAACAACTCTTAGAATCCTTCCCAGACAGCATATTATGCCTTAGTTCCACATTTTTTCACTTAACACGGCCCTGCTTAGAAATACGATGCTTGTAGCAATACACAAAACAGAGAAAGAACAAAGGAAATGGTAAGGCTAATATCCTTTCCCTCTCCCACATCTTTTTTTCTTCTGTCATGCACACATGTAGAAGTCATTCCTCAGTTTCAAGCTGTGAATCAGGAATCCATTTTGAGCACCTGCTTATACACACACACATGCAAATACCATCCTCCATGTAAAAGCTCCAGGTCAAGAATTCATTTTGAGCACAGTTCTAACAGGAACACTTTCTTGAATTGGACATGAAAGCTTAAAGCCAAAGGAAACTAGAAAACCAGACATTGGTCTAAATTCCTCCTTTTGCCAACGTAGTTTGTTGCCTTATAATACACAGTTAAGCCTCTCAAGAGGTGTGGAGGGAACAGATTTGGCTACGATTTGGCCCTGAATGACACCGACATAGAAAAACCCACAGCAACCCATGAAATTCAGAGCAGCACCTGTAACAACACCTTGCACGTACACTCTCCTGAGGTCTGTCACATCATCTCTTGTCACTGCCTCAGCTTCCAGCACACGCTTCACAGGCCAAACTCACACAAGCCATTTCAGTCCTCCTCTGGTTTCCTATTTTCCACCGAGACTTCGCTGAGTGTCAGCAGGATCCCAGATTTGTATCTGGTCAGTGCCTGCACCTCATTTGCACTCCATCTTACTTGCACTTACTCACCAAAGGGACAGAGAAGAGGAAGAGGTGAAAGAATAGTTCAAGGACTTCCTAAAAAAAACTGCATGACTTTTTAATTAAAGACCTTTTAACTGCAGCGACTGCTACTGGTTTTTCAGCCTTCACACTCTAGTTCTTGTGTGTTCAGGGACTTCTCTAGGGGAAAGAAACATTGAACAAACAAAGCCAAATCATTGTTTGCTTGGCAGATTACTGTACATAAACGGTCTTTAAAGTTGTTACATTCAAGTAAACATAGCTTATATCAATATCATCTGTACATTTCTGTCATTAGGCTGAGAGGGAGGAGGATGACCCATTTTCAAGGAAGCAATTTTTAAAAAAGGAAACCATCAACTTGATATTTAGTCAATGTACAAAGGAACAGCGAAGTAAAGAAGTAATTTTCCCAGTATTTCCCCTGTCCGTAAGTTGCATACTTTTTCATCTGTTCCACGCACAACACCCCTTGCCCACTAAATTAACAGCTAGAAAGCAATGGACCGTAGAAAAAAAACAAACAGAGGGCTAATATGGACATCCACCTAAAAAAACCAAAAGATGGGGCTGGAACACAGAAAGAGGTTTTTTTCCACAATACCTTCTTTTATACAGCATTTCTATCAGACATTTGCAAGAGGGGGAATATTTTTAAACATGACTTTTGAGTCTTCCTTTTGCTATATCTGAAAAAATTACTTTTTCTCCCCCGCCCCCCGCCCCGTTTTGGTTAGCACAAATGATTACTGCCAAATCAGAAAGCTACAGGAATCAGCCCTCTTAAGGGAGCCGAGTGGAAATGTCAGTGAATGCAAGACCACTGACTCAGACACTGTGCGGTCTATACATGTCTCTTTATAATCAAGTACAGCACAGACACCAAGATACCAAACAACTGTATTTGGCCACAATACAACGCAAGGTTCATCCCAAAGGACAGGATGTCAACTAAATGTTCATTAGATTTAAAAATTAACCCAGCTCACATCTGGCTTCATAAGCATTACAGGATAGGGATTATTTTGGGGGGGATGGGTTCTTTTCCTTTGTTTTGGTGTGTTTTGTTTTTAAATAGCACAGTTCCTAAGTTTTCATGATAAATTCTCTCACAAGTTGTTCAAAGAGCGAAACAACATCAACACACACCAATATAGCTGCCAAAACTGAGCCCGAGAAGCTTCTGGTTGCAATTATCAGATTATGTTATAATTACAAACTGTTTTCATTTACTTAAGAATTACAGAAAGAAGGTCTGGCTGTGAAATGCAGTGCTAGGCTACATCAGCTGTCTACATGGTAAGAGAAAGAAACAGCAATAGGCTCTCTGCTCATGTATTCAGCATGTTCCTCCATAAACCTATGAAAAGGGGATGTGTAATGAGAGCAACCTATCTACTGTAGGTCAGTTCGTTCAGTTTACTTAACTGACTTGGAAAGAAAAATCATTTTCCAAATCATTAGGAATCAGACTGATTACCATATTTAAGTAACAGAAGAACCAGCCTGGGAGCCAAGTTTTAATGTTATAATTTCTGCAGACTGACAATTTCATCCATCCACTTCAGTCCACTGTCATCCTATTTGTGCAGAGTTGCACTGCCCATACACTACAGCATCGAGCAACAGCACTACACTATGCTCAGCAACATGCTAAGGTAGGTACAGCAATTCCAGCTCGGGGCTGCTTGGAACAAGGTTGAGGTCATCCCATTTACCCACCAAAACTTTGAAACCCGTCCGGAAGGAGGGGGGAACAACATCAACAAAAAGTTAAGGACATCTTCAGAGGGAAAGTCTAGGCTTTGCTGGCAGGGGGAGGGGGTGGGGGAGGAACAAAAACTGGTAACATTTTTTCTTCTGCTTTCCCCAGTTAAACTCTTCCTCCCAAACCGGCTAGACTGCCATGTAGGCACAATTCCATGTATCTTCACAGAAAGTCTTTGATAAAAAAAAATTAGTTTCCAGTGTGGTTTACTCAAAGATACTCATTTTTGTGAGAGATGAATTTAAACTGGTAACTTTCCTTTCAGTTGCTGCTATTAATGGGTCCCTAATAAGCTACAAAACTGTTCAATACAAACACTGGTAGCCTGCTGAGAAAGTCTAGGAAGTAAAGCTTTTTTTTTCCCCCAAATGAAACTTGATAAATTATATGGTAAAAAGAAGGGTTTTCTCCATAGGTAACTTGTGAGAAAAACACTCTAACATCTGTTACAGCTACATGGCACATCTTCACAGTATTATTAGTGTCATCCATGTTCTCTTTCAGCTTTCTTATTTGCTACTTCTTGATTACACTGTACCATCTAACTTAGAACATAATTCTTCCCCTGGGTTTCCCAGCAGGGAAGAATTTCTGCCAGGTCCTTCACAGATAACATAATTTTTATCCTGATAGCTTGATGACATTAAAAATTCCCTATACCTAGAAGAACAAAAGCAATACAGGTATCCCTTTGTCAGCATATGCTTCTAACTGAAAAGGCTGGAACTATTGGTGCCATTTTTGTTACAAATAGAGAACTGCAAGGGAAAGCTTTGTGACACTTAATTCACTATGTGACCAAAAGTCTTTTTTTCAAAGGTGAAACATTGAGTTACTGAATTTTTGCAAGTTAGACAATTCAGGAAGTTCTTTGGTCTATTATTTTTAACACCCCAGCGTATGAGTCAACTGCTTTTCACGCTGAATGCAATGGGAAAAATCTCCCATGTCTCTGAATAACACATCTCATTATTACAAATTAGATTCAAGGAACAGAGCACAATTCTACCTATTTTTCTGTCTCTCCCCGATTTGGGCAGTTACGTGGAATTTTCTTAAGCTGTAGACTAGTAGTTTTTTTACTCATGTAGTCCACTACACAGAACCAGGCATTTCCTCTTAGGAAGGCCACAAACACTAGCTAAGCAAAGAAAGCCTATTACTAGTTTGCTGAAGGCAGCCCATGTAAAATGGATAGGGGTTTGCAAACAGATAAAGATCATTAACAGTGTTCCAAAACCTCAGCAAAGTGATCAGATTCTCTTTAAATATTAAGGGACTCGTTCATCTTGTTTCCAGAATGAAAGTTACAGAATATCACATGTTAAATCAGAAAACCAAAATCAAAACTAAAATTTCATATACTTAAACATTTCTGAGCCACAGAGCATCGAAACAAGTTGAAAATCATAAGCTTTCAAAAATTAATGTGCATGAAACATACTCAGACACAGGAAAAAACCACATGCTTCTGAATTGACATTCTTAAAGCTTTAAAACTAGACAACTATTTTTGAAGGGAGAAGTACTGCTTCAAGTACTGTCATGAGTTTCCTATCAGCCTGCACAAGAGACAACCATAGAGAAAACACCCTACAGCAAAGCTTCGTCTCCAGACTGATATGTATCTCAAATCTGGGTGTCCATCACCCAAGATCGCCCTGTAGCACAGACTGAGAATTAACTGCAAGCCAGGCCGCGACTGAAGAGTTTACAAGTGGGCTTGGCTTTCCAGCAGCAAATACTAAAGAAAGACACAAGCGAGAAAATGGCAAACAGACCAACCACAACCGGGTACTGCACTGGTGAAAGCAGGCCCAAAACAGCCTTGTCTGAGAAGGACGATGAGTTTTATTTCTCATGTGCTAACTCAGACAGAAATCAGTTTAGCAAAAGAATCACAAGAGAAAACATGGTACAAAGTCTCAAGTATTATCATATTATTTCCAGTGACTGCTTTCTATTGTCCCCATTTACCTCCCAAAACAAGTACCAGAATCAAATGCAATCACCTCACTCACACACTGAAGATGCAACACAATGGCTTAAAAAAACGAAGAGTAGCTGTACAAATTATTTTGCGAAAGGACACAAAGCAAGAACAGAGAAGTAACTACATTCCTCATGTCAGACTATATTGCACCAGTAATGGAAAAAATTAGTTTCTCCAAAAGACGCACAAACTATGAACCCAGTGATTTATGCATGAGGCATCTTAATTTTTCTATCTATACAAACCACAGAGGGTTTAGTGCTTTTTTAAATTTATATATATAGACAATTCTAGAAGTTACTTTATAAACAATATTAAAAGGCTGATGTAACATTACAGTAAAGTTGAAGAGAGACTTTCAGGCTGGACTAAAGGAAACTTCATGGTCCCACTGGACAGAGATGGGTGTTTTCTTTCACCAATTAAAAGTTAACTGCTGGACAAAGCAGACTATCCTGCTACATGGGGTCTGCAGGGTTTCAGCAAAGAAGAGAGACACAGTGGTCCAGAAGAGCTCTTTAGCCAACACAGCTTACATCCACCATCCCATACCCTTCCCCACAGAACCCATATGCCAGAAAAAGCAGCCTTATTCACCAGTATCATAGAGTCTACACTAAGCTTTGGCCAACAGAGTTATCTCACCTCTGCAGTATATTTGTTGCTTGTACTTTTAGCTATGCCAGCAAAACTTTTCACAGTAAACAAGGCCTCAAAGCTGCAGTGACAGACAGATAGACATGGCAGCCATCAGGGGTGGGGGCCTCTAGGTAATGGCAATGCTAAGGGGGTCTTTAGAAAAAGGAAAAAACCTCCCTGCTCCGCAGCATGGCTAGCCCATGCTATGTTTTGGTTAGCACATGTTATTTTAGCAAAGGTATGAATAAATAGGTCCCTAGACTGACAGCCTGTTCTCAGCAGAACCACAGGCTTACTGGCACCAAGAAAACAACTTTTACTAGAACAGCTTGTTCTGCCGAGGGATGTGGGGAGAGGGAAAAAGAGAAGCATTTCACCAAAGCACTTCTAAACTGCCAGCATATTCCCTGTCTTCGAATTAGGATGATTTTTTTCCAAAACAGTTTACTCGGGGGAGAGGGTTCTTGAGAAATAGCTACAGACCAGTTATGAGTGAAAGTTTCCAAGCTATGCTTGCAAAGATTAATTACCTCAATGACAGCTTTTTAAGCACAATCTAACAAACTGCAGAAGCACAAGAATGCTGAAAGCAATTTCTTACCATGTGTCTACTACTCTCCAAAGATGTAAATATCCCTTTACTGCTATACATTTTAATAATTCCTTTCAATTTCAGATGCCAGCAGATACCCATATTTCAAACTGTAATGCCCATAACTCAGCTCAGGGAAGAGGCACATGCACTCATGCTCTCTCACATACCTCACAAACACACACCAGCTGCTAAAAACTACTGTGCCATGAAGGAGTTGTTCGTACATTGATGAATACATCATTTGCTGCTTATAGATTGCACAGTATATGGTATTCTAAGTAAAAAATATATAGAATAAGAATACCACCATATGCTTGTGAGCCTGCTCTTTTGTTTCTTTTTAATAAGGGCTTCTGCTTCTCTTCCTACTTTGGTTTTGGTGAACTGGGGGTAGGGATGTTTTTGTTGGGTTTTTTTTGTTTGTTTGTTTTGCTTTTTTGTTGTGGTTTTTTTTAATACAAGTACAAAAAAGAACCTACATTTTTTAGAGTTCTGAGACTGAGTTTTACTGTTGTCTCTGAGGTTAAACATTAACAATTTGCCCGTTGAACTTCCTCGAAAAATTAAAGCAGGGAAATCATTTCCTCTTAACCTGACGGGTAGCATTGCAAAAACAACACTAAAGGAAAACTTTAAGTCTCTGTTACAAGAAACACTTAGTACAACTAAAAATGACAACTCTACACACTAAACAATACCTAAGTGTAAACTAATCCACAAGACAAACATCTTCATGAAGCATACGGCACCTGTGATGAAGGTTGCCTATTCAAACCAGCCTAGACACCTCACATTGACAATGCTGAAAACAGTACTAACATTAGCAGAGCACCTCCACAAATGCAGTTTTGTGCCCACACACCTGCTTTTTCTTCCTGCCTGCCACCTCTACCTTCCCCTACAAGAATAAGGCAGCAAAAGAAATGCACTTTTTTTAACCTGTGCAGTAAAATAAGGTGTTCAGCAGTTTCTGCATCTCAGCAGTGTACAAGAGAGCTGGCAGGGAGCTCTGCACAAAGCAGCCATCACAGCCGAGAGGAAAGATGGGTGGGGAAGGACTCTGCCTCTCACTGCTCCCCAAAGCCGCCTGATTCCATAAAGATCTAGAGTGCAACTTCTTTTCCCTGAATTATCTGTGAATATGCAGCACTGGAAAATCTGCTTGTAGCATGTGCAGTAGCTCTTGTCTGTTCCCCATAAAAGCATTCTATCAGAGCAATGCAGCTCTATCTTAATCCACCTAGGATAGCACTGCATTTTGGAGTGATATCTTCCCCAGCCAGTTGCTCCACCCCAGCCAGTGCTACGTCTGTCTTCTCATTTTTATCATGGACACAGATGAGCTGCAGCAGCCAAAAATCCAAAACAAAACATAGCCAGTACTTTTTTCACTATAATATACCAGAAAGGAAAAAAATCTCCACACTGTGTTCAAGCCTGAACAGGATGAGTACCGTCCTTTTTTTTTTTTTTTTTAAGGCATAGGCATCTCTACATTAAAGTAATCTTCCATCATGGTGCTCACAAGCTACGTAGTAAACCAGCCTCTGGGCTCCTGACCACCCTGCACCTGAGCCAGGCCTTACGAAGACGCCCTGTGCTCAGTGGAGAACTCTTCCTCACTTCACTGTAGTCCACCTCACGAAAAACTGAGACAGCTTTTCTATTATATTTTAAAGGCAGCCAAAAGCTTCATGCCATCATTCACTATGGCTACGCTCAGAAGAAAAGCACTGAGGAGAATTTATGCAGTTCATTAAAAGCTTGTTTCCTGCTACTTGTGCTGCATCTTGCAGTTGAACTAGCAAATGATTTTCTCATAAAAAGCAGTTAGAAGATGCCTCTCTCCACAATACAGATTCAAACCCGGGAAAATTACGTAATCTAAGGAAACATTCTCTTCTCTACCAGCTCAGGTATACCATGACAACATTATTTCAAGGGCCTATTACAACTTGGAACCCCCACTGAAGAAGGAAAAGAAAAACCACAACACAAAGAGAGAGAACCAAAACCCACACAAAACCAAAAACAAAACCCAACAAACCTACTTGAAAAATCCGCTTCCCTGTGAGCACCTCTTCTCTGTGAGGGAGCTTCAGCTGTAGGATTGCCCCAAAGCAATAGACTCCAGGCTCAGAAAGTCATCCAGGCAATAAGAAACTGTGAACTCCAAATCCCCAGCAGCCCGCAAAACATGCTGTGAGTCAGCTAGGCATTTTGTTATGGAGAAAATAGGGGTGTACTTCTACAGGCAGGGCTAGTAGCAGTGTACGAGCAAAACCAACAGGGGTTCACAGGATGTTTTAGCTTTCAATAGACAGGTAAACTCCAACAAGACATTGTTTCAGCCCTTCTTCACCTACATCAGCTGACTGGAATGCAGCATCACCAATACTGGCATTTGCCTGTATCAACAAGATCCATGAAACAAACAAGTTATGAAACATGTCTTTAGATCTGGCCTGGAAAGCTGTGAAATGACACGGAAAAAATCAAGCTGCGTCATTCAACATAGATTCTCCTCACGGAAAAGCCTCAGCGTTATTCTCTTTAGAAGAAACTGTTTTGCCTCATTTACCGTGTTTTAAATGCAGATACGGCCACATTTTATTTCATCACCTTCTTTTTCTACCAAAATGAGTGGTACAGCCTCGTTTCAAGACTCTTCTGGGTTGGGAGTGGAAACAAGAGCTTCCCAGACTGCTGTCTATCATTACCCTTCCCTGCAGGGCTGACTCAGGAGAAAGACCAAGGTGAGTCCAGCAGGGATGACAGCACAACACTCAGATTTCAGCTCTGACTGTGCTACTGTATTCACCTGTGTACAAAGATTAGGAAATTGCATTCATTCTGCATACCTGCAATCATACTAGTTGTGACAACTTTGAAAGGCAAGTTACATGACAACTGGAAATTCTTAGCAACAAAGTATTTATTTATCCACCAATTTTAAATAAAATAAGTGTAACCAACAGGATCTACAGATACTTTAAAATGATCCCAACCAGCCTGAGAAAAGCAGCCTACATCTTCAAAAAGGCAGCTATTCATCTGAAGATCCTCAGCTTGCAATTGATACAGTGGAACACACATTTTAATGAAGGAGGCAGAATAGAAAGGGGCTCCGCCACTCAGTTCAGGAGCCGTTATCCTCATGCCTCACTGATCGCTGGTAGTGAGCATGAGTACCAGTCTGTCCCACATACCTCCTAGGGGTCCTGCCGTATCTCAGAGCAGCTGAACAGCATGTGATGAATATCACACCACATTTAACAAAAAAGTAAACTTGTCCTCATTCAGACTGATTCTGCTTCTGCTTACATGTTCCTGAATATACCATAAAAAACTGACACAAGCCCTGTTTGCCTTGGGACATTACAGCCATCAGATCATCTGTGTGTTGCAGAACCAAGTGCATAGAAAGCTACAGCTGCAAACCTACAGCTTAGCTCACAACTTTAAAAAAAAAAAAGCAAGAAAGAAAGGAAATCCACATTATACACAAAACAACACTAACTGGAGGATAGTTTCTCCACCTAATGGCGCTAGATATAAGCATTTACAGCAGCCATTGGTAGAAATTGATCATTCTCAAACAGCTGAAACAAAAACATACCCAACTCACCACATCATTTCTTAAGATTTACTATTTTAAAAAAATGTTACAGCATCAGCACATCAGTTTCTCAGTCATCACTATCACAGTTTTGATCATGCTGAAGAGCAGTAACAGGAAGGTTTTATTACCTTATTTTCCTTACCCATCCACCCTTCAAAACAGTGAAACACCCAAATGCTAGGTGAGCTGCCCAGGATCACAGCATTGAGGCTGAAGAAAGGATGCAGATTTTCTTGCTACCAAACAAGCATCATCCACAATGTCACATCCCTTTCACTAGCTGAAACATACAGCATGTGAGAAATAGCAAACCCAAGCAGATGGAGGAGTGCCCGAAGGCCTCATACAGAGCGATAGCTAAAACGCTACAGTGCTCTGTATCATACCACCTCATCAGTAATTTACGGAGCTTGCTGAAATTGGATTTTTTACAAGGCAGAAATGAACACAGAAAGCTCACCAACATCTTTTATCAGCTGCCTAGCAGAGTAACCCCTCAGACATTTTTTGGCAAATGAATTCTGGAGGCACGTGGCCTCTCAGTCCCATGCAGTATAACTCCAATTATTTATTGTGAATATGAATTCATCCTCCACTGTTCAATAAAAGCTTCTACGCACCCACAAAGCACAAATCTCTTGGACTGAGATGGATACCCCTGCTGACCTGTGCCACAAAACCAGAAATACCACAACAACCATTCTGGCAAATGTAACCTCTCTCCTGCAAGAGATTAATTTCTGCTGCTCATAGTCACTCCTACTCTCTTTTAAAAGTCTTAAAATGAGCAATAATCAGAGACTTTAACACTGATCTTCAAGCATAGAGGTTACCTTCTTACTCATTATGCTGAAATGCTCTGATGCAGTTTTACAGCTTGAGCGCCTCACAGCACCCTGACAAAAGCAAAAGCCACTGCAAACGATGGAGAGGGGAGGGGAGGGTACAGAATGGCAGGTACGCATCTTGTCTCCTTGGCCGACCCGAACAGGAGGTGTGGGGCATGGCCCTTTCACCCACCCCACAGTACTCAGCCACATGGACCCAGCCCTTGGTCCATTTTCCTCATTTTCAGTTTGAACCACTCAATGTATAAAACTTTATTCTCTGCGTCATCTGCCTTACAGGTTAGCGATGTGGTTCGCTGACCCCAGTGCCAGCCTTGCCTCTTCCTCGGCCAGTTTGATGAGGCTGGGGGCTACTGCTGGGACCCGGTTCCCATGTGGCCTCCTGCCACCCAAGAAAATGGCTGTGTGACCTCTGAGACATCGCGCATGTCCCCGGCCTTGGAGCCAAGTCAAGCTTCAAGGCCAGCCAGCAGCACTAAGATTTATGCTGTATCCTCTCTTAGCATGAGGGCCTATTAAAGCAACGTGCTGATAATGCAGGCCAGGAAATCACACGAATAAGTGATCATACAAAGAAAAAAAAAAATGCTGAAAAATTAAACCTTTGCCTTTTTGTTAAGAACTCCCAGTCTCCCCACATGTGGGGAGAGCAGGCAGTCGGAGACAGAGGAGTTCAGCTGGAAATGGAGCAATCAATCTTCCTATCCTTCCTCCCCAAACCTCAGGGCTCTGTCATTTTGCAGTTTGTAATTTAAAGCCAGCTCTTGGCTTCAAACCTACAGAAAAGCAGCACTGGGAAAATACACCGCAAGCGCCAAACTTCTGTGTAGGATATGCTATCATTTTTTTTTTTTTCTGCCGGGAAGAAAGGGGAGCAGGGTGGCTGTATAGTATGGGACTAAAGAGCAAAAAGAGGAGTTTCTCTCTTCGGCATTTCTGAAATATCTATTAAAGATTCGTAAAAGCTACAAGGCATTTAACAGGTACCTTAAATAGCACTGCTTCATCAAGAACTATGACTTGAGAAAAGATGCTTTCCCCATGCTGAGTGTAAAATTCACTTTAGACAGAAACACCCCCCCACCCAGAGCAGGCAAGAAGTTGTTTCTTTAAAAACCACAGCTGAAAAGTGTTTAACCAAGACTGGTGCATTTGTTTGAATTTTGCCTCCTGACAGCAACTACATTGGGTCATTCTTTTTCATACTCTTCTCTACAACCATCTTCTACCCTCCCACCTATCCAGAAGATTTCTAGACAAGCAGATACAACCTGCTTCCATCTTACGCAGCCAGCTCTCCAATCCAACCAAATATAACCATTTACCTTTTAAGATATTGCTGTAAGCAATCACAGAAACCTGTTTACACTAGGCTGGTTACAGGGGAAAAAAACACAAACAAATAATGGACAAGTCCACAAGGGAGAAAAAATCAGTTTCAAAGAGCTATTAACGTGTTGGATAAGGAGAGATTTGACAGGGAGCAATTAAGACTTTGTTTTTCCTGTTAAAAGAAAGTTTATGCTGAGAGGAGGTAGTAGACACTTAGTGCACAGGAACAAAATCTATCCAGGACATGTCTCCAGACACATTTCTGTGAAACACAGCGTAAAAATCAACATCAAACTGCGCCTGAAAAGGAGCGAGGGCGTCATTAACCACACCAGACTATGACAAGCCCTCGATGGGATCCACCACCAGCGATAAAAGTTGTTTAATGCCGTACCTCGACTGGGCAGCCATCGTGAAGTTTATAATGCCAAGCGTCCTCTGTCCATGGGCTCTTTCTCCAGCTGTCCAGGCTCTACCCCTCTGCCAAAACCTTCTCTTCCATCTGCCGGCTGCCTTCCTGCCCGCTTCCCGCGAACGTGCCCCTCTACGATATCACCACGCAGCTGGCCGCCCGAGCCCCAAGTCCCTGAGCCAAGGCTGGCTACCGCAGGGTTGGATTACGCTCATCTTGATCGACATCCGGGCACCCGGGCCCTACCCCAGCTCCATGCATTCCCGGCCCTCGCACTTCCAGATGGGGCGGGGGGGTGGGGGGGGCCGCCAGTACGGAGCCCCGCTGACAAGCCAAGGGCTAGCTCGCAGCTTGAGAGTGTNGCTGTCAGGGCAGAAGGAGCGGAGGATTGGCTCAGAAGCGCAGGGGCGCTGCCGCCGGAGCCTATCGCCGGGGCGGGCGGTCCCGGTCGCAGCCCGAAATCACGCCCACGGGCCCGCGCCTCGGCGCCCAGCGCTCCCGGGCGCAGGTCCCCGCGGGGCGGGGCGAGAGAGCACGCGGGAGGGACTGGGAGGGGCGGCGGGTGCTATGGTGAGTAGCAGCAGTTCTCTGCCATTCGCCACATCCCGGGGCGGGGGGGGGGTTGGTTTTTGGTTTTGGTGGTTTGTTTGGTTTTTTTGTTTGTTTTTTTTAGAGAAACAAAATAAAATGGCTCACATGGTTTCAAAAATTTTCAAAACAAATACAGAACCCAGATGTAAACATAAATCCCATCTGTCCATACAGACGTAGCAAATGAAAACCTGAGTATAAATGAAAACCTCAGTAACCTGAGTTACTAAACTTGCAGGTGCCCATACTTGAAATTGCAAGCTAAGAAACTTAAAAAAAAAAAAAGAAGTTGTACAGTTTCTTCTGGGCTCCAGCCCTGACCGTGGTTTGTAGACTCACTCAGAAAGCAGCAATACCTGTCCTTCACTCTGGGTATTCTTTGGCACAATTATAAAAACAAACTACTCCTGCAACTCCTTTCAACCAGCAATTAACCAAGCATTCAGCAGGCAAAAACACTTATCCAAGATCCCTTCAACTCTTCTCAGCAGACTATATATGGCTAAGATTTTTACCAACACTGCAACAACATTATATTCCTCCTAATTTTCTGTTTTAAAGCACTTGTGCCAAAGTACTCAGCAGATACCAGAAGAGTTTATACCCCATTCATAGTAAATAATAAATTATAATTTTAAAAGGCCATTTATATAAAGCTTCTACAAACATATAACTTTAAGTACTTATTTTAAAAATACAAGGGTGATCAGAAAATGTTTGATTTTTTCCCATTCCTTGTCTTTGGCCCAAAAGGAAATATTGTAAATAGAAAACCATGAGAGAACAAGTAGGTCTGATTATAAAGTAGGCAGATACCATTGTTATATCAGATAATCACAGACTTAACTGCTCATAAGTGACTGGAGATTTGAGCTGTCACCTTGATCATGAACTCCAAAAAAAAAAACCATACCAACGCACCTCAAAACCAACCCAAATAAGCAAAAACACACCAACAAAAACAAACCCCACACCCAGCATTTTGTGAAATTGTTTGAAGTCCTGAAAGTGACAGTAAAACCACTATTACAGCAATTAACAAATGAGGAAACCCATGAGGGCAGGACAAAATAATAAAAGAACAAGTTACCCAAGCAGCAGGCAGACAGTCATTGCTGGAAACAGTAACACAAAACCCCTGACTCCCAGCAAAGCATACATTTCACACTTACACAAACGCTCATTCACATGCACATTTTTTAATTTAAAACTAAGCTTGCAGAAGTAGCTATTTAGTGCAAATTTCATATGTAAATGAGATGATAGTACAAAAGGCAGCAAGAGACGATTACTATGTATGTGCTGTGGTGTTGAAGTAACAAGATTAACATGAAATCCTCATACAATGCTTTTTAATATAGACATCACCGAAGAGACCAGTATCAATCTCATCAGGTTACAAACAGGGTATGGAAGATGGCGTCATGACTTGCCCAGCATCACCCGGGTAGCCAACAGCAAAGCCTAGAAGGGAAGACAAGCAACCCGGATTGTAGTGGAGGTCTTCAAAGAGGCAAACTAACTACCAGTATTAGAGTTGCTAACGTTGGTAGCTAATACTTTTTATTTCACAGCATTTTATAAATTCAAAGCATTGTAGAAATATTAGAGTTCCATGAAGAAGGAATCGGAGCACCTCTTTTCCCTAGAAGCCTAATTCAGGCTTTTAACTCTGATAACTTGATACCAGTGACCATAAGACCTTTCATCCAGGTTTGTAAAAAGTAGTTCACCCAACATAGTAAAAATGTTAGTTTTGTCTTTTTTTCCCCCTTGCCTTTATTTGAAGAATGGCTCCAATCATTTTAACCCCAGGTTTGGAGTTCACCATTCTGCCATTCAGTGTTCTATGAATTAACATTCTTCTGTGAGATACTGCAGAAAAACAAGATAGAAAATTCCTATCTACATCCTCTTGCTGTTGCCTTCAGCTGTGGTCACCTGGAGAGGGCTTTGTGCTTCTTTTAAGTGTTTTCATTTTGTTGATGCTGAACTCATTGATTTTCTAATCAGGGGATTTTTATCATTTTCAGATAAGACACAACCCCAAGGAAACACACCCTGCCCTCAAGTCCCTTTTCTGCCAGGAAAGGGCCAAAGGAACAAAGAAAGCAATAGTGAGGCAGGAATGCTATGCAGACACACGATGTGCAAGCCTTTGTCATCAGGACAGCAGCTTAAGCAGGAGGGTTTCGCCGTTTTACAGTCAGAAAGAAATCACACTGCTGCGGGGACTACTACTGCTGGACCTGGATTCACAAATGGCTAACCCATCCTAGGTGATCTCCCCTCTCCTCAACCTTAGACAAAAATGCTTCATATCCCAAATGAGTACCCCTGTGCTTGGACCACTGCTGGTCTCTCCTAATCAGCTGTCACATTTTGATGAGTTATTAGAAAACCATGAAGGAAGGAAGAGGGACTGAAGATAGACAGGCAGTCACTCAGGGCCACAAGAAACTGAAGCTTCTTAAATATTTCAAAAGGTTTAATTTAAACAAAACATAAATTGACAACAGGTCTTTAAAAGTTTGGAGGGTTGCTTGGTGGGTTGGTTTTTTTTTCCAATTTTTTTTATTTTGCAAGACAGAATCACAGAATAATTTAGATGCCGGGGATATCCAGACATCAGTTAATCCAACTACCTCCCTGAAAGTACAATAAACTTAGATGTTGTATTGAGGCTGGAGATCCTACAGCCTCTCTGGGTCCCTTCTCTAACTATCTAATTGTAATATCCTGTGTTGCAAAATGCATCTGATTGATACCTCCCATCCTTTCACTGTTCACATCTGAGAGCAGTCAGCTCCTGACTGCTCTCTACCCCCACTAGGTAGCAACAGACAGGGATAAAACTCTCCTTGTCCTTCTCTTGCCCGGGAAAACAAACCCATCTCTCTGTCTCTCCTGCACTTTGTGCACTCCAGCCCTGTTGTCCTGGTAGCTCTGCACTGCATTTCCTGTAGTAACTCAGTATCTTTCCTCTACTAGGGAGTGTGGTCTCCCCAGCATCAGACAGAGGGGAGGAATCCCTTCCCCCGTCCTACCAGCCACCCTCCTGCTAACACAGCCCAGGCAATGGTTTGCTGCAAGGGCACACTGATGACTCCTGTTCATCTTGTTCACCAGGACTGTCAGCCTGCCTTACATAGCAAAGTCTGGGATTCAGTGGAATGTATGTTACCAAAAAGAAAATAAAAGCAACTTCAGCTTTCAAAATGTGTGCTTTTTTTTCTTCTTAGGGTTTAATGATAGCATTTTTAAATCATGACTTAAAAAAAAAAAATAATCCCACATCGTCTCTCAAGTTTACACATCACTCCAAGGAACTTGATTCTTCTGCCTACGGAAAGCTGTGGAAAATAATAATGCTGAGAGTCTGACAGCTTCAGAGAAGAGAATATATTTAACTGCTGCTAGAAAGTTCCTACTAAGTATAACCAAAAGCACTGATAATTAAACATACTAATACGAACACCAAAACTGCATACCCAGCCAACACTTTGGAGGGGTTTTCCAAGCAAAAGCAAAGATCCTGTTTGCCCTGGAGAGTTATATATTCAATTATCTTCTGCAATTTCAGCTGAAGAGATTAGAAAACAGGAAAAAAAGGAAAGACCATCTACTTATTTTTAAGTAATTAAGAATCATTTACTCTTCACATATATCTTTCATGCAAAAAATAACAAAACGCTCCTTTTTGAATGAAGGGATACTGTGCAAAGAAAGGAAATGAGTTGAAATCTATACATCTATCTCAAAGTTTCGTCATCAAGTTTGGGGTTTTTTTTCCACTATATCTATCTAGACCATTACAATACTTTCAAAGATTTGTAAGCTATTGATAGAAAGAAAAAGATATTGATAGACAGATAGACAGAAAGGACGGGAGGAAGGGAGGAAGGAAAGAAGGAAAGAAGGATCTACCAAGCTAGCTAATTTAAGGCTCCATTCTACTGTTTAAGCAAAGAAACAAAAATGCACTGCTATACTAAGTTGAACACAGTGCACATCCAGTGCTGCAAATGCAGAATACCAAAATGGGGAATGACATTTTTGGCTACCCCACAATTCCCACATCTTGCTAAGACTTGTGGAATCCACACCTCCTTGAGAACCTGTTAGCTGGTGTTTTCCACGGCTGCTCAAACACACAGGCTGTAACTGTTTTCTGTGTTACAGGAGATTTTGCACTTGAATCAAAGCTGTCACAAAAATATTGCTAAACATAGCAAAATATTCCCGTTGTATAAATGGGTAAGTTTACGCACAAAGCAGGCAATCAAATTACTTCATGTCTACCCTGCAGGAATCCTGTGACAGAGATGATACTTAGCATTTTTCTCTCCAAGGCCTACACTTCAACTAATTCCACTCCAAATCCCCAGTGACGGGAATGCTAAGTACTCTAGGCTCCCAAAGCACTTATGTAAATATCAAGACTTTGACCACACATCAGATCTTCTGCTTGACTAGAAATTAATTTGGACCAGGGCCCACAGTCCAGACTACATCTCCAGATGTGTAACACCCAGAAAAATCATTAAATAGAAGGGTTAGTTTCCTTTCCATGAGATCAGTTTCAAATTTTCTGAAGATATGCCTGATGCTTCAGTCCAGAATGAAAAGACTAACAGAGCAGTACGGGATATCTTCAGCCCTTTGCCTTCACTTAACCAGGCTGGAACCTGCTCTCTATTCAAGAAAACTTTAAAAATTATATACTTCCAGACTTCTTCCTTGTCTCCAGTACTAAACAAAGCTTTTGTCTGCACAGGCTGCACAGATACACTGCTGAGGAAATTTTAAGGACTGTGATTTGTCTTCTGGCTGGTAGTAGGTTCCATTGCTAGATGTAGACATCTAGATGTACACCATCTAATATCATGGCATTTAAAAGTTTATGCAGTGAAACACAGTAAGCCAACTTTATATATACCTACACACACGCTTGATGTATGCAGCAGCCTTGCATTTGCTATCTGCTCTGAGGTTTAAACACACGTTCTCTTAACCACTCAAAGCTTTAATAAGATATTTCACTGCATACACAATCATGTAGTCATGGGAGAAGCCAGCATTTTTAATATGATACTGAATACAATTGAATTTTTATTTGGTGGTTTCAGGATCAATAAGCAGTAAGAGAACACTGCTGCCTCTTCCCTAAGAAGTGAGAAGGGGAGAACATAGTGAAAACAATCAAGAAACCCCTAACATATGTGGATACACTTATGCAACATATGTAAGTTTTATTCTGTTTTAGGAATGCTTAAATAGGGCAAGAGGATGGGTCCTCCAGGTCATATAAGCACTTCCGCTGTTCGAAAGAATTTGCAAGGTGGAAACAAAGGTAAGAAAAGATCAGAAAACACCACTCACTTCCCTTCCTTATGTCCTCCCATCTCTTCCATGACTCTATGATATTCAGTCACTTTTGAACACAAAATGCATTTTCACCCCTCTTAAGCATTAACCTGACCTATCACTAGCTTAATTTCTGGTATATGTTATAGTACAGTAGTGCCTAAGATGACACCAGCAACAAGTGTAGCTCCACTTGTACTAACACATGGAAATAGTTCTTGTCCAGTGGCAAAAAAGGTCAAGGAAAAGGGATAAACAAATAACAGGCAGGGCTGCTTTCTGTTTAAAACCCTCTCCAGCTGATCATACAAGTTTTCTTAATCCAGATAACCTCTACAGAAGTCTCCAGGCTGAACTATCTCCCCGAAGATTAGATAAAATTCATCTCGTCTCTTTCAGGCAGAAAAACAGATAATGGAAAAAAACATATAGACTTGCTGCAACAGCTAAGCTCTCTCCAGGAAAGTATGTCAAGAGCAACATGCTTTGTTTGCATCAAAAGTTTCCCGCAGTTTTCCATCCCCATCCTTGAAAAGCACCTGTTCAAGTGCTTCTTGATTCCAGTATTGTGAAAAGGGATTGATGTTTAACAGGGTGTTGGCTTTATGGCAAGGCCTTCTGCATTGATCCAAGGTATACAAGGCTGTGCCAAGGCAAGGCACCTGCACCAGAAGCACAGAGGCTTTCCAAGACAGCAAGGACTGTCAGGAAAAAGGGCAGAAGGAGACAAACCTCCATACCGTTATTTAACTTCTGTATTTCAGCGCTCATCACACAAAATGCCTATGAAACACAGTGAGACAGTAAAAGAAAATCTAACCCCGCTTCACACTGCCAGGTGAGGACTGCTTACCATTACAATTTCTTCAAAGCACACAGCAAAGACGTCTGCTGAGGCTCTGAAGAGACTGCAAACCTGCAGGTAAATCAAAAAGATGACCAAATAAAACTGTGGCACAGAAATAGCTGCTGGCTTTTTTTTTTTTTTTTAACATACCCCTTAAAACACAGATACACTGTGATGAAAAGGATGCTATTATTTTTACAAAGGCAAGCACTCAAAAATTAAGAAATGTTAATATCGCTGACAACGAGGCAATGATGATACAGTTCAAAACATGGCCACTAACCACCTAGAAACCACTGTTAGACCTCAGGACAAACCTATCCTGGGAGCGAAACACCTGCTTAAGAAGTAAGGGAGTTAATGTTCATAACAAGCTCTTTGGGCTTTTACCCTCTACCTCATTCCTCTCAGTCCACAGCTCAGCTGGGCTTCTTGCAGCAGTAGCAGTGCTATCCTGCGTGGGATAGCCTAGACACAGCCTTCCCAGAGCATCAGTGCCATGAAAAGCACAGTGCTGGACCGAGAGGCCCCTGCAGTGGTGACACTGCGCTACCGGCCCCAATATCTGGGGCTGTACCTGGCAGAAAGGCTGTTTCATTAAGCAGTATCCAAGCAACAAATGCAGCAGAAGCCATTACCTTCTACTCATCTCCAAATCTCTGTGCCTCATTGATTGTGAATTCCTGACTTCTAGGGACCCTGCTGTATTTACAGAACAGCATTTAGTGGCGATAACAGGGAAATCCTGTCTTTGACACTAAGTTGTTACATGAACCTTACTTAAATCATCCAAATCTTGATATATGGTATTCTTTACCTCATGGTCTCCTCCCTTCCCCCCTTTTGTGTCACACCGAGTTTGGTTTAACAGTGGATTAAAATAAAATGTGGATTCATATCAACTGTTAAAAAAGATTAACAAAGTCACCATAACATCATGTTACACATACCCCCTGAAAAGAGCCTGTAAGTAAAATCAGTACTCAAATAATTTGAAATCTTAGTGCAAAAAATTACACAGCACAGGTGGGGAATATCAAGATCCTGCCAACTCCTAGAAGAGAGGAAAAACAGCATCAGGAATTGAAGCAGGAAAGGACTGGGAGACTAGAACGCTAGGACTAGACTTCCCCTAGTGCTGCTGACAGTGATGTAACAACATACTACTGCTGAATCACAGGGTTTTTTTTTTGTTCTCCTTTCCTAGGAAGATATCTTCAGAGAAAGAAAAGGGAAAGAACACTGGAAGTGTCATGTATGGAAACCGCATCTTAAGTTTGCTGGAAATACAAAAGGAATTTTAAAATGAAAGAAAACTGAGCATTCTCTCTGTCAAAATTTTAACAAGGAAGATAATGAACTGAACAACAACATTGTATTACTTTCAGATTTTCTAAAACATCCCAAGAATCCCACTTACTTACTGGGGTTTTCCCAAGAGTCAAGGCAGGCAGGTGCCTGCTTTCTCCTAACAGAGATAAGTAATAATTCTAGAGCTGTGCTGGCAGCCATTTTCCCTTTTTAAGGAAGGAGAGGAGGGACAAAGCATTGAACATCTCACCCAGAATAAAGCCTCAGAAATCCTATGCCACAAATATTTCACATGAAGCAAATGCCATTCTGATGCTTTTTTAAAAGTTTCAGACACGCAACCAAGGGAACGGCTGAGAGGCCCACATTCCCCACCTCTGGTTTCTCGCTCACCAGCTACCCTAAGAAGAAAATTATGCCATTTTGGGGGGAAGATTTGATGAAAACTTCTAAGTTCCTGTGGAACATTTCAAGTCCAATAAATCAGTGTTTCCCCACATAAAGCTTTCTGTCAGAATATATCCTGTGAGCTGTAGACCCCTCCCTTAACATCTGTTTTCAAGATTAGCAGACTGCAGCTTTTCCCACCTGTTTTTTTATTCACAGATCAGGGATACAAGTTTCCCCTTTCTCAGATCATTGTCTCTGAAAGATGTACTGCAAATGAAGGAAACTGCCTCCATTAAGTAAAATGCAAACAAAACAAATCAATAAAATAAGCTTTTTGTACTCTTCAGCTCATCATAAACTTAGAAATGCACTCCTGAAGTGGATTACCAAAGTAATACTCCTTAAAAACCTAACAAGAAAAGCTTCTTACAGATGATCATCATTCCAAACGTATTTAAACTATGTATGAGCATTTTAATTTTAGAAGATCCATTCTTATCTACCTATGTGTTGAATGAGAATAGAGTTATCCAGAGATGAAGCTTGTGATTTAAACACTGCATGGAAATGCAAATCCAACCAAAAAATAAATGAAGGTGTGCAGGCAACCTGGATGCCATTGTTTCTTAATTTTGAATTCCTGAAAATGCCAGACTACTGACCTCAAGCACCAGTGGTAAAGCACAGGATGTGGGTACATTATGTGCATTTTATGTACACAGCACCATCTCACCTAGCCACATACCCGTATCTGGACATGTTGACCAAAAGGAAACTGAGATTTACAAGGAAAAGAAAGAACTCAGAAGATTAAAGCATAATGCAACAACATTTTCAGATAAGGTGCAGATGCTGATACATTGCCAAAAACAGTACCTACGGCATCTACAACAGGGTCTGGCACTCCTAGAGAAGGAAGATCAGTATCTCTCTGCTCACCAACCAATGCCTGCCATACCTGAGTGTTGGTGCAGTACTACTCAGTTCATACACCCATGGATTTTCAAAGTAATCACATGGGATTTTATCTCCAGCCTTGTTCATCAATTCAACTTATTCCTCTTGAAGCATCTGAAAGTTTTCCACATCTCCACAGAGCTCAAGGAAGCCTTTCTTAAGTTAGTAAATTTTCACATGCTATGAAATTTAGTTGCTCCTGGGCCTTTTCTGTTTTAATGCTATTTAGGGTGTTGGGTGGACATGCATGGAGGTGGTATTATTAAAGAAATCTTTCCATATCTTTGTTTTCAAGAACTGTTAAATAAAATAAAATAAGCAATGCAAAGGAAAAAAAAATGTTAACAACAACAAACAGTACCTAGCTTTTGTTGCAAGATTCCAACAAATCTGAATCAGGGACTGTTCAAAGGGGAATACAACATCCCTTAACTCAGGAAAAAAACGCAATATGACATTATACTAATAAATGTATGATAATCCATTAAGCTTGTGGAACAAACCCCAGAAGCTTACAGTATTGTGAAACAATTAATCAAGCATAGAGTACAAATGAAGAAGGAATAGATACCAAGCTATACTAAAATCATTAGAATAAATACATGGCCAGTAAGCTTTCCTGAAATATATTTGCTGTAAAGTAAAACATGTGTTTGTTTATAACCAGAAATAGGTCAAATTCATGCCCTTACCAAGCTTTTCAAAACATCTCATTGCACAGTACCACATCAGGTTTTTTAAACAGACACACACCCTTACTTTCAGTCTTCAAGAGTCACTGCTGTCCTTTAATTAAAATGTGTTCTCCCAGCTCTGTTGGCAAGAAATCCATCTTACCACTGACATTTATTGCCACTGATGAGTCCTTCGCATTTGGAGGTGAAAAGGGTCAAATGGATATTGTGAATCCCAGTCTGAAGCAGCTGCAGGTAGCCTTTTCATTTGCAAAGGGGACTTCTGCACCAGATCAGAAGGCAAGGACCATGCTCCATAAAGGCTCTGCTGCCCCAGACCAGCAGGACAATTCCTAACTTCTCAGCCCCACAAGCCTTCCCTGGCTGTCAGCACCCTTTTTCCTCGCATCTCCTCACTACCTCTACAGAAATCCAGAGGCCGCATGCCTGCAGAGAGGTTCTTCCTTAAAAAGTTGCTTATGTTCTGGCAATCCCAAACTCTAATCAAACCTGTCAAGGGCTTGATGCTCTTGTGTGTTTCTCCACCAATAGTTGAGGAACTAGCCACGCAACAAATACATACGTTGCTACTGTAGAGCACAGGCTACAACCATACAACATAGAATTTCAAGGGCCCCACATATTTGGAGGAAAGGAGATAGATTTGATCCTATCCCCATACTCCTGCCTCCAAAGTACAGTTGGAAAACAAGCAAAATTCAGGAATCCATACACGCAGGCACACACAAAAAACAGTTTAACAAGGTAAATGAAGCTACACGGTGTAAGCAATGGCAAGTCTGAAGAAGGCTGACGCAGCAAAACTCTCTGTTGACACTGACTGAGCAAAGCACTTCTCCATAGGCTTGCTTTATAACACCTTCTTAAATTTATCACTTTCCAGAATCAAAGCTGGCTGCCAGCAGCACATCCTTGCTGGACAAATCATGAAAAGCACTTAGATTTCACTGGGTCTAACCCACACAGCACAGCTACAGTGAGGCTAGAGGAGCAGCAGGGCAAAGGAAAGCAACTGAGCCGAGTACAACACAGAAAAAAAGGGCAGGGAAGAATATAACCAAAAGGATATTTCGACTTTAACAACAGAAGACTGAGTTGTATGTAGCCTGTTATGAAGGACATTGCTCTACAGATGTCAGGAATCAAACATTTCTGAGAAAAGAGAGGAAGACAACCCTTCATCCTTCAATATTTAAATTGAAGGAAACAGATTTTAAAAAGAAACCACCTTCTCCCAGGAACCAGACTGCACTAGAGGCTGCATCCTACCAGCTTTTGGCAGCCATCAGGAGCAATTTCCATCATTTTCCTTGGCATTAGTCACTTATCACTTGGAATGCCTTAAAATGTTCCATAACCAGTATGAACTTTCACAAACAGTTAAAAATAACAGAAAGAAGTATTAGTCCTTGTTAGCTTTGGCACTGGAGCTGTCAGAAAACATACTGTGAAGAGTGTTAAATATCCTGATTTATATTCCAATTGAATCAAGATAACATCTACGTACAGAACACAGTGTACCCTTCAGAATCACTGCAGTTGTCAGATTCATTTTGTGGCAATATCCAATCCCTAGATGAGGCAGAGAGGTATGCAGGACACTGAGTAAGTAAATGCCTGTGATTTTGGTTTGCGTTTTAATCAGGCTGCTATACACAGCATTCCAACAAGAAGCCATCCAGAAAACAGATTTAAAAATTTTTTTAAGGTCCATTCCTTGCAGATGTATTGACAAAAAAAAAATAAATTATGAAGTTAGATGTACTTTGGAAGAGTAATATCAGAGGAGGTGCACTAGAGAGTCTGGATGTCTTTGCAATATCTCTATGCACCCTCTCCTTCCGCCTTAATGTGATTGTGCAGTGATCACTGCCTTTTCATGCCTCAAGATGGCATGTATAATAAGGGAAAAGAACACTGACCTGTGATATAAGGATAAAGCATGCTGACAGTCATAAAGAGCTAAATGAGAAAGAAATGCTAACCACAGAAAAACAACCCCCTCGGGGGGGAAAAGAAATTTAAAAAAAAAAAACCAAAACATTTTGCAAGTTAGGTGTCTAAGAGCAAAACCCTCATTGCCCAGACTTCTAAAGATGTGTATCTGCAAGACTCAGAGCCTTGAGTCAGGTCAAGATTGCCTTTCTTAATTCAAATGTATTAAGAGTGCAGAAATGCTTGTTTTAAGGGCTGGGTTGCCTCAAGAAGATCACTGGGATGGCAATGTTGCCCCTGCTACACTGGGGCTACAAACAAGACAGAATATGAAGCAACAGGGCTGGCACACTAGAGGTCAAGGCATAATGTGCTGTAAGCTTAACTCCATGTGAAGACTAGATTTTCCATGGGACAAGGGGCCAGCCTTGCCAGTCAGAATCATAGAATTATTTAGGTTGGAAAAGACCCAACCATTAACCTAACACTACCCAAGTCCACCACTAAACCACCTCCCTAAGTGCCACATCTACATGAGGGTCCCATTGAGACCCAGTGTCAAACACTGATCATTTCACAACAGATTCAAGTTACAAAGGGCATCAACTCTTCGGTAAAAGACAGCATGTTAGATTTGAAACATCTCCTCTTAGTCATTATGATTCTTGCATTGAGGAGGGGATTATTTTTTCTAAGCCATCTCAAAATTTGTCACAGCACCTGAGAAACCAGGTTTACCTCAAATTATTTCCTACCCATTGTTGCTGCTCTGGTTGTCTGTAGGTTCCATTATGACGTTTCCATTTGAGTCACCTCATCTGGAAGAGAAAAAACATATACTCAACATCTCTTTTACAAAAGAACAGCACATTGTCATCTGTAGAAGCCACCCAAGCTTTGCTTCAACAGTCACAAAGACCAACCCTGGAACATCCTTCCTCAGAGTCAGCAGAAGGGAAATAGAGGAGAGTCAAATACGAAAATACGAAAAATCCTCAGTTTCCAAAGTAGCTAGTCATTACCGTATAGTGATGTCTAGAATGTTTGAATGTTTTTTACAGCAAACAAAAAATGAAATCTAAATGTTTATTTCCTTTGTCCACACGTGTCTGTGCACTCTGCATTTAGGTTTGTAGGTGTGTTACATCCAAAAATTAGAAGATACACCATACTCACCCCCAGTATTCTCCCACAGATATTTTCAGAGTTGTGTGAATCTCTCAATTCTCCCTAGCAGTCTAAATCATCTTTCAATTACATTCAGGATGATGGTGTGAAATACTACACAACAGGAAGGTTAGATGTAACCTCAAGAACCTCAAGGCAGCAAATTATTTGAATTTTTGCTGTTCACTAGGTTGACAGGTTTCTCCACAATCCTCAATACTGAGGCTTTCCTCAGGAAGGCTGAGGCATAATCTCTGCATCAAACACACTTATAGTTCCAGAAACAAGTTCTGGAAAAGCTTGTAAATGCTGGGAATGCTCCTGTAAACACTTCTGTTGGTTTCAAAGAGATCAGTTAGAGCCACAAAAACTCATTACTATATCATAATGAGAGTTTGCAGAAATTGGCCTTAACTGTCTAGGAACAACTTAATATGTTTAGTAATCATCTGTCTGGAACAGCAAGGCAGCAGGAGCCACTATGTGACGTTGGCTCTCACAGCAGGTTTTTCAAAGGACTAGCAGCTACCTAATCTTTGCTGAGCTCTTCAGCATTCAAAACAGGGAGCTAAACTGCAGCTGGTTGAGTACCTGCCTAAAGCAGGGAGACAGGATCAAGACCTCCAGGGACATGCTGCACACAGAGGCTGGGATGTCTGACTGGCAGTCATTGCAGTGCTCCTAAACATACACGATCCAAACACATGGATCATATGTAGCTAAGAATGGGAGAACCAAGATATCAATTTTCCCCTTCCCCCATCTGTCACACTGCATTTCAGGTCAGCTCTTAAAGAGAACTACAGGCTTAGCCAAGAGCACGACAAACCAGACTACTCCTACAGGCACCAGGATATTCGGTTCGATTTGAAGAATAAATACACCACTAGGGCACTCCTTGAGACAATCAAATAGCCCTCTGATGAATGGAAACACTTGTGGAAAGAGGAAGGAGAGAAGATCAAAAACAAACATTAAAAATACAGCTATAGATTAAAAGGTAACACTAGACAAAAATTCAAAGCAGCAGCATTCAGGAAGCAAGGAGGAAACAGAAGGGGAAGGATGTTGCAGCAATTTCTGAAAGACAGAGAGCCCCTCATGTCACTATAATGGCAGTTCCACCTAGCAGGGCCCTCAGAGACAACTAAGTTTCAGCCACTACATAACTAGCGTCATTTTGGCTGATCACAGAAAAAAAAAATTAAAAGATTTTTCCCTTTGCTTATGTCCACACAAAAGAGATGAAATTGGAGCATACTTTCACACAAAGCTCTTCACTCACTCTATGTCCAACACCAATTTCTCACCATTCCCTCTCTGCCCCAAACTTGTCTTTAGTTCACAGTAGTGCAGACAAAGCAAAGCACGTGCAGAACTGATGGCATCAAAATGATGTTCATGATGCCTACCACATGGGTGCCCTGTGCAGCGTAGACGTTGCCTACAAGGGCTTGTGACAAAAAGAAACATGCCTGGAAACACAAAGACACAGTAAGCAAGCCTAGATTAATTCAAGTGCAAGATCACCTCAGCAGAAGCAAAAAAACCTCCAACAGGAAAAAATATGACTGAAAATGTTTACATTTCAATTCGTGACATTCATTTGCAGCATCTCACACTCCTGAGGGAGCAAAATGATTTATGGCTGGGGGGCAGGCTACAGTAGCACTATGTGAAGCCTTGTGAACCCACTTAGAGCAACTGATATTAAACAGGAGCACAGATGCTTTGATGATTAGATGAAGCAGCTGACCTCTAAGTCATAGTTTTAATCCCAGGTAAGATACCATCTGCATTCTACAAGCCACAGAAAGACACAAGCCACTAAAGATAGGAATCCTGTCAGACACCCACCTCAACCTGCAGCTAGGAAGCCTAAGCAACAGACATGTATACTAAGTTTAGAGTACCGATCTGAAAACAAAGAAACCCTTAATATTTGTTCCCTCCTAAGAATCATGAAAACTGTAACATTTGCTGGTAAATAAACAGCTTTAAGAAAACAAGGTGCCCACTTGAATTTAAAAATAAACGAAGGTAGGAGTAGTAGGATGCATGTACTAGAAGAAGTCATTCCAACTTTCTTTCAACTTTTGTTTATTTAATTCTACATTCTTCAAATGTTCAGAGGAGTTTCCTCAGCCAATGCTGGACCTCACATTGTAATAACATAGGCAGATAGAGATGCACTCACACATTTGACTGAACAAGGTGGTGGGGAAGGTTGTTCTGTCACCAACTTACCCTTAACATAGCTAATAAAGCATGTGAGCATCCAGCAGTAAAATCTAGATTTCACTAAACAATCTACAAGTTTTCCAAATGTCTTTGACAGGGACAGGTTTTCAACCATACTGATGCAGCATGGATTTGCAGTTGCGTGGGCATTAATCATCTGACATATTTCAAAAAGTTACAAATGCTTTTGCTTCTATTTTCTGCAACCAAGCTATGTTTATAAACACAAGCTTTCCTCTCTGATGTCAAGTAGCCTAGCTGGTTAATTTAGTTAGGATGCCTTTTCTTGTTTTAAAAGCAACTCTTCTGTTATTAACAGTGGTTTTTGCTCAAAAAGCTTAAAATAGTTTCGTCCTTCACTCATTTTCAGTGATGTGTGTTGCTTCTAACCCTGCAGCCCCACACACACCTCCCCGATGTTTCAGGGACTCTAGGATGACAAGGTTTTCCTTCTATCCTGGTTTGGGGTAGAGCAGAGCCAACTTCCCTGCTCAGGCCTGTTGCTGTGGCAACTGGGGTCAGCTGACTTGGTTGGTTACCCCATGGAGGGGTTGCACCTGTGGGGAGGCGTGGACAGGTCAGGTGACCCAAACTGACCAATCGGGTGTTCCATCCCATCTGCCATGTTCAGTAGAAAAGCTGAGGGACCAAAGGTGTTAGGCTGGCTCTTCACCAGTGGGTTCTTTTCTGAGTGGTCTTCTCCTTTGGTTCTTTTCCAGTGGGTTCTTTTCTGAGTGGTCTTCTCCTTTGGTTCTTTTCCAGTGGGTTCTTTTCTGAGTGGTCTTCTCCTTTGGCTCTTTTCCAGTGCGTTCTTCCCTGAGGGTTCTTCTTCAATGGACCTCTTTCTTCAATGATTGAGGAGGACCCTGTCAGCTTGTCTACCTTTGATCCTGGTCAGTGTGTTCCAGTTCCCAATTGTCACTGAGTCCAGTCTGGAACTTCCTCAGTGCCTGCCGGTGACATCTCCCTGGGAGCTTGATATGGTTTTATGTATATTTGTATATATTGTATCTATTTCATTATTTCCTTTTTATTTTATTATTAATATTTCATTAAAGTAGCTTAGTTTTTTCCGAACTCATAAATCTCTTTGTCTCTCTTCTTTCTCTCCTTGGAGTGAGAGGTGGGGGAGAGCATCTGTTGTCTTGTCATTGGCCAACCTGGCCAAAACCACAACACTTTCTGAGGCATTCAGGAAGCACTCTTGTAAGATACTGGTGGATATAACTTTTTAGATGTGAAAAATGCTGACCATTTTTATAAAGTGTTTCTTTAGTGTTTGTTTCATTCTTCAAGAGTTTCAGATTGAAAATAGAAATTAATGCCTGTGTGCATTTATACAAACTGTTAACTTGCCCTCTAAAAATGTTGACACTAACAGTCATGTGAAAATGAGGCAATACGAAAGGAGACAGACTTAGCTTGCTATATGGGAAAAGGTCACACTTTTACTATTTCCTTCAACAAAGTATTAGAAATAGCAATTCTAACACTACTTATGATATATTGTAACTCTTAAATGAGAAAGAGGGCATACAAAAATACTGTAGATAAACACCTGATGGCACCTGGACGATGAAACAAAATCACCCTGTCTCTGTGGTCACATTGCATGAGGAGACAGTGCACTGCTTCCTGACCATGAGGTACAGCTCGTAATCTGCTTGCATTGTACCCTAGTGAGCCAAGCTCTGCTTTTACATGTTGGGTACAGATTAATTAAGAGATTAGCAAAAGCTGCTGGGGGAAGAAACTGTCCACATCTGTCCCTAACCCCAGGTAAACCCACAATGCCTCCTAATCCATGGGGCTGAGGGCAGCTGGGGGGCAAATGCTCTCAGATGAGTTGCATACCTCAGCAAAACAGACATCAGAAACTCAAGACTGAGCAGCTCATGTTCCAAAGACTCTCCCCAAAGTCATGAAAAAATAAGGTATTCAGAAGCTTCTAAGATTCCCCATCACAATCTAACCAAGATATAAGACTACTTTGTGACTAGCTAGATCATTAGCATTAAACCCCACCTTTTTAAACAAAACCACTCCAGTACTGCCTTTAGTAAAGAAGCCTGCCTGAATTAAAGATACAATCCAACAAGGAGATAGAGCAAGCATACCTTGTGCATCTTCAACAGACATGGATTTAAGGATTTAGCTGTGAAAGGTAATCTTATGTACTGATAGCTGACTGAAATGCTCATAAACTGACTCTGCAGGAGCTCAGACTTTATGAAAGGAAGGTGATGTAGTTCTGCAAGCTGTGAAACTTACAAATGCATTGCGAAGCTCGTGGATGCAGGTGGACTTCTGAGCTGAATATTGAGTTAAATTTGCCACCAATAAGTAACTTTCTACCAATCTACTAGAAAATGTATCCAAATTTAATGTTATTTTGTATTTCTCATCTAACTGTCTGGAAGCAAGTAAAACATACGTACAGTACCATGGCTTAAAATTTACTAATAATGAAAAGCCAGGCAAGATGCACATGTACCTACCTTATCATCTAAAATAGGTTTGAATGCTGTAACTAGTATTCATGAACAGAAAAAACTGTTAGAGCTGAGTCTAGAAAGCTCTGACTCTGTAACCCATGAATTGCAAAAAGTGTTGTCATGAGTGGTGGTAGGAATCATTTGTTTCACTGGCTTTACCCATAGATAGACTATTTGCAGCTGTCAGTTTTCTATTGCTGCCAATTATTCAATTCTACTTCACATTTATCCCAAAAGGAAGTGCAAGGCTTGTTGTTGGTAAAGCAGCTGGACTCTGCATAATCACTGTTTCTCATTTTTAAAAACCTACTGCCATAGACAGCCACAGTATACAATGGAGATGAAAACAGGCACCCAAGTGACCCTTATCTGAATTTTTACAAGTTTCTTACAGTGCTGTATTTCACAAAACTAATTTCTGTATCCCTTAGTTGGATATATTTGTATTCCTCTTGTTTCTGCCTTTCTCCATCAAGCCACAGGCAAACAGCTGTTCTGATGGAACAAGGAAGCCGCTTGGAAAATTAAACCTTATGTACCCATGTCAAGCGTTTCCCTTTCCCTTCAACACTTTATTACTAATGTATGTATATTATTATGGGCAAAGCTTGATGTATTTGCATACATAAAATTACTTGAAGGGACATCCCAATGTACGGTCACAGAAGACTTTGGATTATTACAACTAAAAAAAAAGTTAAAAGAAAAATCATTAGTTTTGACTTCACTTCTCCAATGTGCTTTTTCTGCATATGTTTTACCATCTTCCTCTAGAGGCACAGAGTGCTACAGCTCAACTACAAGACTGACTAATGCCCGAGTGAGAACAGTGGCATTACTCACCTGTGTAAAAATACCCAGGATAAGCTCCTCGCCCAAGCAGATCCCAAGCTAATAAGATCCCCCTTACACAATGGGGAGAGGCGGGACGGCGGGTAAAGAGATCGAAAGGACCGTGCGGCAGCCAAGGAAAACTGTTGGGGAACTTGGCTACAATCACCTCCCTGCACGTAACCCGGGTTCCAGGGTACCACCGTGTTAACCCCAGCGGGTACCGCACTTCTGTGCCCACCCTCGCTTTCCACCTAACAACGCAGCAACTTTCAGCCGCTAATTACCGCGCTGCGGCATCCTCAAAACTCGTCAGGCTGCCGCTCGCCCAGGCGGTTGGCAACCGCCCCGCCGCGGCCCCACCCAAGAAGGGCGGCGGGGAGCACCTTTTGCCCCCCGCCGCCTCAGCCACCACCCTCCCCGCCTTCTCTGCCGGTAGTGCCTGGCAGCGGCCGGGGCCGGCGAGGGAAGCGGCCCCCAGCCCAGCTCAGTTCACCTCGCCTCGGCGGCAGCCCGCCCCGCCTCCCCGACCTGTTGCGCGGGGCCGGCCCTGCCCCGCTGGGTGGGTCCGGACGCGCCCGAAGGGTTCCCGAAACGCCCGAAGGCGGCGGCGCTGGGCGTTCGTGGCCGCCGCGGCCTCGCGTTTCGTTACCGTCTGTGTGGAGAATGGATATAAAGAACGACACAAAATCCAGGGGAACAGGAGAGCTGAAATCCTAATGAGCGTGCCGAAATAAACGTCCCGACTTCCGGACCTGTTTGAGGCTCGAAAAGGCAGATTTCACAAATTAGAGCCCTGCGTCTCTAAGTAAAAGGCAAGACGAGAGCACAATTACAGCAGCCCAATAGTAAGAAACCCTGCTTCTGCCAGAACTAACAACGTCACTTTTTCTTTCAGATCGTGAATCGATGTTTCTAATCTGACACTGAGGTTGAAGCAAAAAAATGTTTGTTTTCTGAAAGGAAATGGATACAGGCTGATGTTCTGTCCTAGATGAATGCAACCCACACAGTATATCACGTAACAGCCTTGCAGCCACCTTGGTGGGTGGTCACCTCACAGGGAGCATCTCTGCAGGCTGAACCCTCCGGCACTGCCACTTCCACCCAGCTTGCAAGGAGCTCTGCACTTTACCAGGACGACTCATCAGCTTCCAGCCCACTGACGTCAATGGTTTCTGCTTAAGGGCATTGCTTAGTAAAAGTACAGAGGAGCTGCTGTAGGTCTTATCACAGAAGAGGGTGCCAAGAGTCACTCTTTCCACAGATCTTCTTTCAACTATCTCTTCTTCATCAGTGTAATCTTTTGGCAGCACAAAGACCAGAAATAAGTGTGCTTTGCACAGCCAGTATCGTCCCCCTTTACTATACTATTAATGGGCTATGAAAGAAAAGTTAGAGCTCAGAAATGTGTTACCTAGCTAAGAAACAAACCAAAAGGCAAGGGGAGAATGCGCTGCCCTCCCTGGGATGAGAGGTGTACTTGGTGGGAGGGAAATAAGAGGTTCCTTGGCATTGCTCTCTCATGTTATTGCAGGGTCAGGCAACATGGGCTGCTGTGGACTGGAAGGGCTGCTGGATGCCTCGATCCTCCTCTGCCTAATACCTACATCAAAGGTTCAGGCATGCCAACCTTACCTAAACAAACTCTTTCCAATTAGCTAGTAAAGTTTCATACACACAGGCAAGATGCAATGAAGTTACATTATCAAAGACGTACTTCAGTATCATCACACAAGTATGCGTGCAAGAACTTGTAAGAGAGAACTTGTAAGTCTTGTATTCTGCTCAAGCTCCAGAAGCAAATGAGGAGGATCTTATTTTCAAATATGTTGTGCATTCCTAAGGAGTTCATCAGTGTAGGAAGCAAACAGTAGCAACAGAAACACTGGGAGAGCTGACTGACTGAGAAGCCTCTTGGCCATAAATATTCTCTTGCCATCTTCCTTTTTTTCTTAACAAGCAAAGAAACATTTTCACCACATGACTCATATCAGACTACAAGAGAACTCCCTCAACACACGCATACGCAGGCTGAGAGGTGTTCAAAAAGCTGTGCCAAATCCTGCAGATAGACCTTTGGATGTGTACACTTCCTGCACACAGAAGATAAACCTTACCAGAGAAACCACTTCCATAATACTCTCTGCTTCACACAGCTTCCTGTAGGCCCTCTTGATTTAGAAGATAGAATCTTCATGGTTGGA